>SSBG01000013.1:300251-368086 GCA_028220655.1 Shiraia bambusicola | reverse complement strand
ACCATCCGGGATGGCAGTGATGGCAGTGATGGCAGGACTCAGAAGACGAGGGTATAAAGATAGGACGGATCTCCTTATTACGCTCGTTGTAGTCAACTTCAAATAGTTCATCTCTTATCCAGATTGCAACTAGTTATTCTATCTGATAGAATTGGATTGTCACTTATATCTTTCCTAACAAACCTTGTGTCGCCAGACAACCCGCTTGAGGTACAACGCCTAACTCTACCTGCCTTAGTACGGACCAGGACCAGAGAAGTATAACCTCCAGTAACAAGTAGCTACTAGCAGATAGCTACTAAATATAGGACTACTTAAATAGTTTAGAGTAGTAATAGAAATAAAGGATATATATATAGAGGATTAGGCCTTTATAAAAGCAGCTTATTTATAGTAAACAATCCGACGGCAAGCCTGCATCCGGAAATAGATACACCCCGTTCAGGCAATCCGGGCCTCGCGTATGGTTTTCGCGCTACGCCCGAACTAGGAATCGGCCTCAACGTCCCATCATAAAAGGTCCTCACTCCACCGTCATTTTCCCTCCCTCCCCACGACCTTTTCTCTCTACTCCCATCCCTCCATCCTACAACCCCCCTTCCACCCTTTACCCACGCCGACCGCTCTCATTACGTTTCAGTAGATCCCCCGTAAAGCTTTTTTCGAACCCGCCGCCGCCGCTACCCATCAATAGTACTGCCTCTCCCTTCCCTATCATCTCACCATGATTCGGACAGCACCATCCGGAATTTCGTATCTCGATGATTGCGGCCGCTGAATCCAATTCTCGTCTCGCATTCGCACGCAGTTGGTGGCCCTCCTAGCTATCCCTTCTCATGCTCTCGCACAACCCTCACTTCTCTAGCTATCGCGTAGCCGCCCCAGCATAAACGACCCTGTAACCCTCCCCCTGCTTCAGAGTCGTCAGTGGTATTCACTATGCACTATCTTTTCCACCGCCTTCGAAGGCGTACCGCTCACGCCATTGTCTCAGCTCTAATGTGCCTATATTGCGCCCCCGCTCCTTCAGTCGAATGCACTAGACCAATCCCTTTACTCAAGTCAACGCGCCTCTGCTCCAGGCTCCAGCCCTCAACAGTCATGCGGCCATTAACCCCCATAGCACATTAATTTAGCCCGTCCTAGCGTCCACGTCAGCGCCGTAGTTACAGTAGGATACTCAGCCTCGCATGAAGCATGCAGCGTTGCTGTAACATCGCAATGCAACTAGCAGTAGGGCCGGCGCCTACAATCTAGTAGCTAATAGCTTAGAGAGGGACCCGGGCGGGGTGTAAGAGGTAAAGGAAGCCCCATAGACCAATCATCCAACACCACATAGCACTGTCGGCGAGAATGGCTCATTCATGCGTTTTCCGGCACGGACCCATCCTCCGTAAGAGGTAGTTAATGATCGAAGAACAAGCTAGCGATCAGTGGTTTCAGTCAAGGTGCTATAGATCCTTAGACAGCTGAATGACGCGTACAACTAGGTTGTAATGGTTATTTAGTAGCTAATCGCCGGATGAGCGAGGCAGACTTTTTAATACGTTAAGGCCGCCACAGCGATTTCCGCAATAGATGCGGCATTTATGCAGGCTCTTCGTTCTTAGGCGCCAGCGTCGACCGCAACATATATAGAGCGGCATTCTGTCTAGAGGTAGAGAAGCCACTAGATCGCCACACTGATATGGCTTCTTATAGCACGCTTTTATCTACCCCTCCGCTTGCTATAAAATTTGTTCCATACGTTCCTTGAGCGCCCGCGCCCAATGCTAGGCCTAAATCCAAGGTTAAATCGATGTCTATAGCTAAGCCGGCGAAGCATAGCAGTCTAGAAGTCAGCTTACCCTAAGATAATAGGGACTAGTTCTACAACGAAGATTTCCTAATGCCGGATTTAGATGTATCGTGCACTCTCGACCTAGGAGTACCTACTCTGCTTAGAGCTGCAGATACTTCTAATTTACTAGGCTATAGTATAACCCGCCTACTACTTATTATAGGCTAAGGATTAAACTAATATAGGTGTAGATATAGTTAGCAGTCTTAGTGCCGCCCCTAAATTAGAGGAGCTAGGGCATTACTAGTCTAGCTAGAAATTATCTAGTAGAGGGGCAACAAGTAATATCACTAAGACTAACTTAGCTCTAAGTAGGTTATTAGACGGAACTAGTCTAGGTACGTATATAAGTAGATCACAGTACTAAATTACTAACTAGCGTTAGAGTTTCTATTAATTTTGGACAGCAACGTAGCTAAAGAGAATGCTAAAGAGAATGCTAAAGAGAATCACAATACAACGCAAGTTAAGCTTAGCAACAGAGGATTAGACTCTCTAGAGAGCGGTTACCCTGCAGCTAGCACTAAATAATACCGTTCTGAACGTGTTAGCAATCTCAGCGCGGCTAGCATGCGCGCCCTCTCTAAGGAGGGTACGGAGGGGGTTTAAGTGTAGGATAAAGTGTCCATTTTAATATCTTCAGAAGAGCCATCGGTGGCGGAGGACGTACTATTACTTATTAACGATGATAATAACAACAACAACAATGACGACGACGACAGCGTAACAAGTAGGCCACTATTAAAACGCAAACAACCACACCGCTCAACTACTAAAACAATAATCTCGTCGACAAAAGCATCGGGCATGCTGCCAGGCTCAAAGCCAGAAGACCCTCATTTAACAAAGCAGTCAAGGCTATCTAAGCAACGAGCAGAGAGACTGACACTCGACGTGCCCAGCAGCCCAAATCTCCGTCCCTCTAGCGCCAGCAGTAAGCCTAGTTCTAAACTTATTAATAATAGCAATCAAGGCGGTCGAGCGGAAAGCCCAGATCCGTCATTAAACAACGTCGATATAGAGAGTAGCGATAATAGCGCGCATGCTCAAGGGACAGTCAAGGAGGTGCTCTCTTCCACAAGACAGCCCATCCCTTTTAAGGGGGTAGAGAGCGAAATAAACAGAGGTAGGAGTGCTGATGCTTCTAAAGGAAACTACAAGAATGGGCTTAGTTAGGTCGGTGAGGTGTCCAGGAGACCCTTAGTAAGAACCTCTCGACAGAGGGAACGCAGCGATCGTCCAATGCGGGAAAAGGGGCGCGGTCTGCTACAGACTACTCTTAGACGACGAAGCCATAGCACGATGCCTGCGAGAATATCGCGAAACACAACGCCATCTCGTTCCTTTCAGCTGTCTAAGTCCAGAACGGATAGCGCGACTCAGTCTTGCTCCCCACAAACAGAACCGAAGAGGGGAAGGGGAACCAGCAACTACAGATCTGACACCAACATTGCTTATCAGATAACCGATCTCGTCCATTATCACGTGCCAAGGGGCTCGCCGATGGTGGCGATAACCGTGCATCGCAGCGATTCGATATCACCTCTCGACCAGATAGCCCTAGATCATAGGCTCCTCAGTGGTGAAGGCGAAGTTGTTCGCAGGGTGCAGCTCTCGCCGAGTTCATAGATGCTACTGGGATATCGATATGACCATAGCGGGCCAGGCGCATGTACCTACAAAAGCCCGACGCTACTCAATGCAGACCGGGCGAGTGGTCTCTTCAATAATGCTCTCAGTCATAGCACTGACTACCTAGACGAGGAGGAGGACGAAGAGTACAAGAATAGAGAGGAAGACCCAGGCAAATGCAGAGCTCGTGCTAGTAGTAGCGAGCGGAGAACGCATGTACGTTAGGCGCCGTCGGATAACGCACGTTTACTCTCGTACAAGGATAAGATAGGCATAGACTAGCAGCAGATAGTTCCTCGCTTCCCAGGTCGGTCGGAGGGCGCAGTCAAACTACGCTACTACACGTTACGCACCAAGCGTTCGTAAAGCCATTACAAAATCCTCAACCGGGAAGACGTTCGCCAGCGTTGGCAACCTTAGGTCGGTGCCGTTGAGGGAGACAGATACGTAAGAATTTATTCACCACTAGCTACATAACCCTTCAATCATTATGTAAAATTGACCAAGCTTTCTCGTTGTCTTATCAAAACGATGCCGGATTCATTCCATGCAGATGAAGAGGAACTTGTTGTACAGTGAGCAGGGTTTGCTCAATAACGCCCAAAGTGTTCCCATTCCTGAGCACGGTTTGTCCATTCTGTTGTACCTGTGTCCAGGAGTCAAGCTCCATCGCATTCTGAGGGATGATTTGACCAGTCGTTAGATTCAACCATGGAGTCGACCGTATGGCCTTGACATGTGCATCTATAAGCCACTCCGTAGTATTATCTACCGACCGAATACGGAGCTGCCTTTGCTGGACAGTTCCGATAGGGTCCCAGAAGAAGAACATACATTTCCATCCGATTGCGATGGTCAGGTATAAAGGCCGATTTGAATGTGCATGGCTGAGGCGCACTGCTGCCTCTTGCAGAGCGTCTTTCCATCCATGCGGAGTATCATGAATTGCAGCTTTGCATTCCACCCATAGGAAATCTCTGCCTTGAGTCTAAGGAGGTTGGCCTAGAAGCACCGCAATCAGATTCAACCTAACCGCAATTATGTCCGGTTTGGTCTGTGAGGGATTTTGCCCTAGTAGCAAGCCTCTGTATGCCTCTCGTTCAATAGACCACGATATTCCATTTGGGGTCACCGCAACTTGTGGAAAGTAGATGTTAAGGATGGCTTGCCAGGCATGCCATACAACATCCTCTTACAAATAATCGGCTCCCCTGGTGTAAATCCTGCCGATAGATCTGTATGCCGTAGTTAATAAATCCCAGAAATAGGGAGTCCAATTAGGAACGCCAGGATTCGGCGCAATTCCCCCTTGTACCTGCTATTGTGGTCTGAACCCGAATTAGATCGAGCAGAGACTCTGTAGGAGTAGGGTTATCATTTTACGCTGCCATTCCGTCCTTCAATGACTTGAAGGTTGCTGGAGACTTTAGTTAAGGTTAAAACCGTTCTCTACAATTATTGCTCTATATATATATAGTCACTGTAGAAGTCATGCGCACCCTGTAGAGACAATCCTAGCGCCAACGAGCTCTTAGGGCCAAAACCGCAAGCCACAGCGCACAACCCAGATTTTAACTGGACACCTTTCCCCTCACTTTTAGCGCTGCCCCACTTCACCCGAGACATCCTCCGGCTCATATAAAACTGCTCGCTCAGTAAGTTGCATCCACTACCTACGAGACAACCTGATCAACCTTGTACATACGGTATGTTTTTAAGCAGCAGTTTTGTCCATTTCTTCAGATTGTTAAATGCTGACATCAAAAGCCATGTCCCAAACGGCCTCAAAGACATTTATTGCCCGCGATGGAAAAACATACACCACAGACGGGAAATACGTTCTGGAGAACAACGTTTGGGTCTCACGCCAAATCGCCGGCGCTAGCAATATGTCTAGCCAGCAAGACCAACCCACTCAAGCGCAGTCAGGGCCCTCACTCGGACCTGTATCTGGGAATGACATGAGCGCAGCTATTTATGGGCACTTTGGACTACCTCCATCGCAACCCCAGCTACCACGCCAGCCGGCAACCAACTCATTCCAACCGACGGGCAGACCTGCCGCACCGCAGATCGATGTAGACCCTTCTTTCAGGGCTGCGAGGGATCGGAATATAATGGTTGGGGCTTTTGTGGATGCTTTGGATACCTTATCTGGCCGAAGGGGATGATGGCTTTGACATTCCATGACATGTCATTGGCATGGGTTATATCATGGTTCTTGAATAGCCTGTAGTTCTAAATAATGGTGATACCCTCTTATGATGTTCCGAGCATTCAAAAAACCCGAGAACAGTGTGAGACCTTACCACGGTTTATTTCTCATAACTCGATTAATAGAGCACCGTAAGCACAGACATACCGCAGGGCTCGACACTGTCGCCCATCTTCTACCACAGGATACATAGACGACGTGGGAAGGCATCAAGGACAGGCCATTCCGTTCACTAGCGGCCTATGTTATTCTGCTCCAGGCAGCAGGAGCATGCGAATTGGTAGTACAACATCAGCTCTGACACTCTCGGCAAAGTTTGTGTGAGTGAACTCTCGCTGTACGCGTTATCGAACAATTCTGACCCTATCGTTCTATAAGCGCCGAGCTGTTTATTAGAAAAGAATATAAGTAATAATCTAATTCTATTAGATAGAATAACTAGCTGCAATCTAGATAAGAGATAAACTATTTAAAGTTAACTATAATAAGCGTAATAAGGAGATCTATTTTATTTATATACTCTTATCCCTAAGTCCTACTATTACTACTATTACTACTATCCCTAATATTAGTAATACTTCTAATAGCTACTATCCCCGCTATTACTACTATTCTAGATAGTAGTAATATTTCTAATAGCTACTATCTCCGCTATTACCACTATCCTAGATAGTATTAATATTTCTAATAGCTACTATCTCTGCTATTACTACTATCTTAGATAGTTGTTAAGGCGGCTAGTAAGTGGCTACGATATAAAGCAGCTGGTGTTACTAGTGAGTCGTCTTGGCTTTATTCAGAGGAAGATGAGGTGAAGGAAGTATATCAACAATGGGTCAGAAGATCTGAGGTGAAGGAAGTATACCAACAATGGATCAGAAGATCTGATTACTCAAGTCCTTAAGTTAGGTTGATCACAACGATCTAACATCGTTGGATCCTGGAGACTATATACATCATACCATCCCATAGTCCCATGGTATACCACGAGGCCCCCCGTGGGATACTGTGGGAGTCCCATGGGATACTGTGGGAGTCCCATGGGATACTGTGGGAGTCCCATGGGATACTGTGGGAGTCCCATGGGATACTGTGGGAGTCCCATGGGATCCTGTGGGAGTCCCATGGGATACTGTGGGAGTCCCATGGGATACTGTGGGAGTCCCATGGGATACTGTGGGAGTCCCATGGGATACTGTGGGAGTCCCATGGGATCCTGTGGGAGTCCCATGGGATACTGTGGGAGTCCCATGGGATACTGTGGGAGTCCCATGGGATACTGTGGGAGTCCCATGGGATACTGTGGGAGTCCCATGGGATCCTGTGGGAGTCCCATGGGATCACGTGGTCATCCCATAGTACCCTGGGATGCCAAGGCGTAGGACCGTGGGATCACGTGACTCAAAGTCACCGATTGGTCATCTTGGAGTACGACCCCGCGACTCGCCTGTGCCTTACAGCTTTCTTCCTTAAACACCAACCCTCCACCTGAGGTTCGTAACACTATCCTCCCCTCCCATCATTCATGTCCTCATGAATTAACTCATGGCGTCCAGTAGTACCTTGCACCGTCACGCCGTTGGAGACCGGATTAACACCGTCGGTTGGGTCGCTATGGTGTCCTGTAAATATTGCGCGAAGAAGCAGCTGGAGTGTAGGATGTCGTCGTTGAAGAAGAGTTGTGGAAATTGTTATCGTAACGGGATCCAAAAGTGCGAACCGGTCGACGTTCCGATTCCTGATTTTTCGAAAATCGATCGCGAGATGGCCCGCCTCAAGGCCCAGGAGGCCGAGGCGGACGAAGCCGAAGAACGGGCGTTGGACGCTCTTCTTGCTGCGAGGTCGAAAAAACTTCGTTTACGTAAACAAAAGAAATTGTTGCTGCGTCGCGAGCAGCAGGCTGTTGAAAGCTCTGGTCAGGTGATGGATGAGATCGAGGCGTTGGAGGTCCATGAGGACGTCAATCGTGAGGTGTCAGTTCTGGAGGATGGGCTGATGCCTGATACGTTGGCTTTTGACTGGTCGGCGTTCTCCCCCTCCTGGCTCGAAGGTGACCTTCCTCCGCTTGGAATTACCGCCTCGGATCTGGATTAGGCAAGCCCTTGCTCTTACAATACTTCCTAATCTTCTGCTGACAGTTTCCCAGGTTGTCCTCTGGTTCCCATGTGTTCTCTGTGCTGTCGTATCCTAGCCATTTTACTAGATATTCTGTTTTTCTGTTTTTTACTCTGTGCTGGATTATGCTTTCTACCTCGAATTCATTCTCTTCTTCCGGTTCGAAGTGGAATGTCGTTTGTAGTGGCGTTTCTGGGTCCGCGGGTTCCAAAAGGTTGACATGAAACCTCGGGTGTACTCTGGCGTCTTTTGGTAACTCAAGCGTGTATGTTACTGGTCCGTTGCGTTTGGAAATTAAAAATGGTCCGACCTTGACATTATCGAGTCCTTTGCTTGGTCGTTTTGTTCGTAAATTTTTTGTGCGCAGATATACTTTATCCCCCCTCTCTAGCTGAGGTGCCATTTTTCTTTTCTTGTTGACATATTGAATCCTTGATTCTTGTGCTTTCTCCAAAGCTTGTCGTAATTGGTGATGTGTTTTTTTCAATTCTTCAGCTGTCAATACTGCTGCTTCGGTATTCATACCGGGATACGTGTCTTCAAAGAGATATGGGTGCTTCCCGTGATAGGCAAAGAACGGTGTCTTTCCTGTTGTCTCTGATTTCTTATTATTATAGGCCATCTGTGCCATCGGTAGTAGTGAAACCCAATTATTTTGTGCATAGTTCGTGTATATTCGCAGATATACCTTCATGGATCGGTTTGTTCTTTCCGTTTGTCCATCGGTTTCCGGGTGATAGGCTGTTGACAATTTTCTTTTCGTGCCTATTCGTGCTGTGAACGTGTTCCAATAGTTTGACGTGAATAGCTTATCTCTGTCGCTGATGATTGACTTTGGTATTCCATGGTGTCTAAAGATTCGGTCTACCATGATGTGTCCTAGGTCTGGTGCCTTGTATTTCTTCTTGAATGGTATCATCTCGGCATATTTCGTGAATCGGCAAACTACGTTCAAAATCGCGTTGTAGACTTGTCCTGTGACAGGATCTCTTGACTCTGGTAGTCCTGTGACAAAGTCCATTGATATGTCTTCCCATGGTCTAGTTGGTATCTCCAAGGGTTGCGATTCTCCGTATGGCGCATGCGTGTCATGCTTATTCTGTTGACATTCTCGGCATTTCTTGATTATTTTGGACACTTTCTCCTTCATGTTCTTGAAGTGATAGTTTCTCTGAATGAGTTCCATCGTCCTGGATACTCCTGGGTGTCCGTGTACTGAGTCTTCATGATGTTCTCGTATAACACTTTCATGAAATTCCTCTGGTAACTCCGGTCGAATCGTCATCGTAAGACTGTTGATTTCTTGTCTTGGTCCTAGAGTTCCGTCTTCGTTGTGTTGTAACAATGCCATGTGGACGTCGGTTTTCTTTCCTATAACGTCGTGTCTTCGGCTGAGTGCGTCAGCTCTTCCGTTGTCTTTTCCTGGTGTATATACAATCTTGAACTTGTATTGGCTAATCATCTCTGCCCATCGAACCTGTCTTCGGTTCAGTTGCTTCGTTGTTGTGAAGTGCGTCAAGTTCTTGTGATCCGTGTAGATTGTAAGTTCCGAACAACTCTCTGCGTAAATACGCCAATGTTCCAGAGCATTAACTACCGCGAGTAGTTCCTTATCGTGAACGTCATACCGTTCCTCTGCTCCTGAAAACTTTCTTGAGTAGTACGCTATGGGGTGCCACTTCCCATCTCTTTCTTGTAGCGCTACTGCTCCGATTGCGAGATCTGATGCGTCAGTCTCGAATCTCAACGGTTCTCCACTTCGAAACACGACTAAGACTGGTGGCGATACGCAGGCCTCCTTAAGCTCATGAAAAGCTCGTTCCTGATCGTTTCCCCAATCCCATTTGGCGTCGTTACGAGTGAGTCTCGTTAATGGTATGGCTTTCTTCGAGAAGCCCTCGATGAACTGTCGATTGAAGTTGATGAATCCTAGGAATGACTGTATGTCTTTCTTTGTTCGTGGCTGTTCCCATTCCTTTATCGTCTTGATCTTTGATTCACTCATCCTTACTCCATTGATTCCTACCATGAATCCTAGAAATTCGACTTCATCCTTGTGAAATTCGCATTTTTCTGGTTTGAGCTGCAAGTCATATGCTCCAAGTCTTTTCAAGACTTCCTTAACATGTCTCTTATGTTCTTCAAGCGTCTCGGAATAAATCAGTATGTCGTCCAAGTACGCGATAGCATAGACATCCAAACAGTCTCCTAATGCGTTGTTAACCATCTCCTGGCACGTCGCTGGTGCGTTGGTTAACCCGAAAGGCATTACGGTGTATTCGTAGTGTCCGTATCTTGTTCTGAATGCTGTCTTCCATTCTTCGCCTTTCTTCATCCGGATCAGGTTGTATGCTCCTCTCAAATCTAGTGCGGTGAACCATTTCGCATGAGCTAACCTATCTCTTAATTCCTGGATGTTTGGTAACGGATATCGGTTTTTCTTTGTTATCTCGTTGAGCTTGCGATAGTCGACGCATAGCCTCAATGTTCCGTCCTTTTTTGGTGCAAATAATATCGGGTACCCAGCAGGTGACTTCGATGACCTTATGAATCCTTTGCGCAGATTCTCCCGAATGTACTCTTTTAGTACCGCTAACTCTTTTTCTGAGAGTGCGTAGATTGGCACGAAGGTCGGGGTTTTACCTTCCTCGAGTTCTATCTCGTGATCCCATGGCTTATGTTCTGGCAGCGCCTCCTGGCCTGTCTTTTCTCTGAACAGATCTAAGAATTCCTGGTATTCTTCTGGGATATTCGGTTCGGTACGCTTTTCTTTTTTATTATCCACTCTTACTTCTTGGGCTTTAGTGCTATCAGCTCCTGTAGAGGGTGACGTGGTTTTCTCCACTCGTCGGGTCGAAGCAATCCTCGCGACTGTCTTCTCATCTTCCATCTCAGCGTGAGCATGCGAAGGTATTGAGTCCATACGCGCTTTTGTATGACTCCACGAGATCCGATTGGTCTTCCAATCCACATGTGGGTTGTGATCTCGTAACCAGGGTAATCCTAATATGACGTCGTGGGCGGCCGTCCCAAGAACATCTAGGGTTATCCGGTTTTCGTATTCCAAGGCTAGTTTTAGATCGACGGTTACTTCGTGTGTAATTCTTTTGGTTGCGTTTGTGCTTGCCATGGTAACTGTATATGGTTGTCGTTTCTTGGAAGGTTGGAGCCCAGCTTTCAACATGACTTCCTTTGAGATATAGTTACCTTGCGAGCCTGAGTCGATCAGTGCTTTCAGTGCTACTTCGTTTAGAGTTGCGTCGAGGATACAGAGTCCTCCCCCTCCAATCGAGTTGCATTCGCGAGTATCGGTGGTTCGTGCTTCCTTGGGTGCACTTCTAAAAAAGTCGCAAAGCCATTCTGGACTTTTTCTTCGCTATGTCGGGTACATTCTTCCGGCATGCATACTTGCCAGTTCTGATTCAGACACTGGTTCTTCACCGTTATTTGTCTCGCCGTGGCTTCTTTATTGTCTTCTCCTGGAAAGTGATTCATTGCGCGCTTATCCCATAGGTGACGTTCGCAGTGATCATTTTCACAGTCATACCATTGCCACTTGCAGCGTTTCTTTTCGCGTGGGTAGTACCCAGATCCCATTTTCTCGGATAAATGGATCAAACACTCGTCGTGGGTGCATACCGTCCAACTCATCACTTTGTGTGTTGGGTTACGCGGATCTTTCCAGTATTGGTGATTCGTGGTCGCGGGCTTGGTTAGTCGTAGTGTGTCGTCCGCCTGGTCCAATAACTGTTGTAGCTTATCGGTTTCCTCCGTAAGCCGTTTCTGTGCTGCTTTGAATAATATCTTGTACAAGCCGTTATTCCTTCGGCTGCGCTTTCGTTGAGTATCTTTTTCCGAATCAACCTGTAAGCGTCTTTCCCAGCCTTCGAGTTCTTTGTCCACCCAACTACCCGGGACTGCGCGCTCCTTTCCCTTGATGGGTTCGCCCCATTGGGATTGTCCTAAGGCCGCATCTTCCCTGTGTAGGGTTGGTGGTGTGGTAAGTTGCTCGTAGACATATTCGTCCGTGAATTCGTTTGGTCTGCTCTGGTATCCGCTACTAGTTCCTTCATAGTAGTCCATGACGTTTACTTCGTCCTCAAAGACAGATGGATCGATCTCGCTCAGAGCCAATTCACTGGTCGTTGGGCCTTCTTTCTCAGCAAGGCCGTCTGTTGATGGGTGTACGACTTCCCATGCTTCGTTACTGACCTCATCCTCCCGGAGGATGGCATTTACTTGTCGAGTAACCTTGTTCTTTTGCTTGCAATCGCGTGCAAAGTGTCCGAGTTTGCCGCATACATAGCAAGTTCTGGCCTTTCCCTGACGTGACTCGTTTTTTCTGTTTGCGGGGTGTTTGTTGATATTGTCCAGGTGCATTGGTGTAGGTCCATACCCCTTGTAGTGCCCGTTCCCTTTGGCAGGAGTCCGTGGTGTCAACACGAAGGTTCGTCGTTGTTTGCTTGTGTTAGGCCGGTGGCTTCGGTCGAAGCTCCTATTTTCCACCTCGAGCTCGTACAGCTCGTTATCCACTCTAATGGCTTCATCAATCAGGTCGTCGAGGGTTTTCAGTACGGCCCCGGATCGCATAAGTTCCTCTCGAACTCTGGGCTTCAGTCCTTGCCGATACATTCGTTTTAACGCCTCGTCATCCCATCCCGTTTGGATAGAATGTTGCTTAAAGTGATTGGTATAGTCGGCTGCAGAAGTGACTTGTCGTAGTCGCTGTATTTCCCGTTCTGCCACAGCCTTCTCCTGTTGAGCCCCGAAAGCTTGTCGTATATATTTCTTAAAGACGTCGAAGTCTTCAAACATCTGAACGACTTCCCTTGTCTTCTTGGTTGGGTCCATGTATTTCCTGACGTGTGGTGATGCCCATTCCGCCGCGTCTCCTCTGAGGTAGGATACCGCATGCAGTGGTTGATCGTCGTTGTCGATGTTTTTCTCAAGTAGGAAGTACACATCACAGTGCAGCAACCAAGACTCAAGCTTGTTTCGGTCTCCATAGAATTCCGGTGGTGGATTTGCTTTGCCCTTGCGGACCATAGGTGGTGTCGACATGCTTCGTTCGCTCATCCTGAAAAGGTGATCAAAATGTTAAGGCGGCTAGTAAGTGGCTACGATATAAAGCAGCTGGTGTTACTAGTGAGTCGTCTTGGCTTTATTCAGAGGAAGATGAGGTGAAGGAAGTATATCAACAATGGGTCAGAAGATCTGAGGTGAAGGAAGTATACCAACAATGGATCAGAAGATCTGATTACTCAAGTCCTTAAGTTAGGTTGATCACAACGATCTAACATCGTTGGATCCTGGAGACTATATACATCATACCATCCCATAGTCCCATGGTATACCACGAGGCCCCCCGTGGGATACTGTGGGAGTCCCATGGGATACTGTGGGAGTCCCATGGGATACTGTGGGAGTCCCATGGGATACTGTGGGAGTCCCATGGGATCACGTGGTCATCCCATAGTACCCTGGGATGCCAAGGCGTAGGACCGTGGGATCACGTGACTCAAAGTCACCGATTGGTCATCTTGGAGTACGACCCCGCGACTCGCCTGTGCCTTACAGCTTTCTTTTTTCTTCCTTAAACACCAACCCTCCACCTGAGGTTCGTAACAATAGTAGTAATATTAAGAAAGGTAGTTATATAACTTAGTACCTTAGCTAGGTTATCTGCCTTTTAATAAGATCCTATAGCCTTAAACCTAGCCTTCTTATTAAGGGTTAGTTCTACTATTACGCGTTTATAATATAATACTTTTAATAGCTACTATCTCTATTATTACTACTATTCTAGATAGTAGTAATACTTCTAATAGCTACTATCCCTGCTATTACTGCTATCCTAGATAGTAGTAATATTAGAGAAGGTAGTTATATAACCTAGTATCTTAGCTAGGTTATTTACCTTCTAATAAGATTCTATAGCCTTAAACCTAGCCTCCTTATTAAGGGTTAGTTCTGCTGTTACGCGTTTATAATAATTAAAAGTAACTATATAGCTAGAAGATTATATAAATTAATAATCCTATTACTAGTTATAGTATTATTTAGTACTATAACTACTAGTTAAGTACCCCTTATAAAACTCTTATATTCTAGACTTAACTAGGTATAATATATTATATTATAAATAACCTAAAGAGGATATAGTTATACTGCCTAGTATTAGAAGAAGACTTCATCTAGGCTAAAAATACTAAGATTTAGATAAGAGGATATAGATTAATCTATCGTACTCTATCTATACTAGAAGAAGTAGCAAAGCTAGCCTTATATAATATTATAATATACCTAGATCTCTACTATAAAGACCCCTACCGTAATGCTACCTACGTTCACACGTGGCTTCCAACCAGACCCTGCCACGGCGCACAACCGGTGGTGTACGCATTATACTACGCCTAATGACTGGGCGGCTCAGATGAACGAGGCTTGCATGCGCGTACACGCTCTTGGACTAGTTAGCGGATGCATGAGTTTAAGGATCCGCTCTACTCCGTATCGTTTCCCCCCAGCAGGTCCTTCGTACGCAGCGCAGACCCGAGAAAAAGTATCCGATCAACCAGCAGCATCCTTATTGCTCACCATGGCTACTTCGATCGAAAGTCGACTTCGACGGGCTATCACAAGACAAGAGGCAAAAGAAATTCGTATGAATGATTTCGATATAGCATTTTCTTCACAAAGTCTTTCTTCCATTGGAACGGATGGGCTTGGGTCATGCTCTGTCGTCCTCATCGTTTCTCAGCATGCGGCAATCCTTGGGCACGTATCACCTCTTCCAGACAACGCCAACTTCAACGATCCTCTGGCTGGTGACAACCACATACGATCTTTTATGGACAGCCTCACGCGTTTTTACCTCCAATACCAACAATACTTCCCAAAGAGTCCTCATTCTTGGGTTGTTTGTGCCGTAAATCGCGACACTGTTGCCCTCCCAGACCAGCAGAGCATTATGGAGACGAAGCTACGCGAAGTGGGATTAAATGTGGATACTTCTAAGTCATATAATGTCCCCACCTTGACTGACCACCTTGATCGTGGTTCTGTTTTTGTGGATGCTAGAGGCACTACCGTCCAGGTGTATGTGGAGGGCACAGTGGTCCGAGAGATACAGAAGGCTCTTACATCTACTGCATTACAATCCTACACGGCAACCCCTTCTACAACTACGGAACTACATTCTCAGCAGCAAAATCAGCAAACCCAGCAAACCCAGCAAACCCAGCAAACCTCATCTGATTGGATTTGGAGTACGGAATACAAGCGCTATTATAGATGGATCGGAACAGCGATCGAGTGGGCTCCTCAATAGACATACTCAGTAACGTAGATGAGATCGAAATGTAATTAACTGCCCTAAATCTGCCTCCTTCTCCAATCCTTGCGATGGTAGACAAAAGATGCTTGAACTACAACTTCCTCCGCGTTCATTATTCATATGAGCTGATTTACAAGCATGCGTCCCGCATCACTTTAACTCGTCCTGCTTCAGAGGCGGTGCCTAAGACCAGAAGTGCGACGTTCATACATCCCTGTACAGTGCTGGTCAGGCGTCATGCGGTGGCTCGGAAGCTGCACCGCGCGAATTAGTCAGCGTTTGGAGCACCTCGTAAGTGCGCTAGTTGGTGCAACGTCAGCCCCGCTTTTCTTCTGCTTATAAGCGTGATCTTTCTTCGTGCTAACGACAGATTCAACTTTCTTGATATGTACTCCCACCAGATCCCGCCACCGCCACCCCTGCCCCCGGGAGAGGATCTCCCGCCCCGCAATGCAAGACCTGAACAAGTCGCCCTGTGTTACCGCGCCGCTCTTGATGGGGATCTTGATGGGGTCAAAAAACAGGTCCGGCAGCTTTTCCACAACCCTGAGGTGGCAAATGTAGGAGAGAAACCGCATCCAGGGTGGCTGTATGATTCGCTTCTTGAAGCAATTCAACAGGATAACATCGAAATGGTGCAGTTTCTGCTTGATGAGGGCGTTACAGACGGCTGTCTTCCAGTCGAGTCGGCGGTCCGTGCTCGAGCGTTCAAGGTATTGGAACTATTCCTTCGCAATGGATTGGATATCAACGAGCCATTAAGGCCAAGTGAGCCTCCTGTGTTGAGGTATTATTTCTATATCCCTAGAAGACTTGACCTTTACTCACATACGTTTAGTATCCCTATCTGTACCTCTGATAAGGATATGGTCACATGGCTGCTTGACCACGGTGCTGATCCAAACAGCCGCTGCAGTTGGGACTTCACACCTACATCATTGGCTATGTATACAGCTCCTATTGAAATGATTAATTATCTTTTCCAACGAGGGGCAGATCCGCTCTACGGAGAACTCCTCCAGTGGGCTGTTATAAGGAACAAACCAGACGGTCTAGATATAGTCCGCCAGATTGTAGAGAGAGGTGCACCAATTGATGAGATCAAATACGCAAAGGACCCGAAGTCATATAATCAGCGCAAGCCCTTCGGAATTGGGACACCACTCCATCGAGCTGCAGAGGATGGGAAGGTAGATATCGTTAAGTTCTTGTTGGAGCTGGGCGCCGACCCCCTGAAGTTGGATAGCAAAGGGCGAACGCCGCGTTTTTGGGCCGAGAAGAACGGCGGAGCAGCGGAAGTCGTCCATATGCTCAAGGAAGCAGAAGAGCTGTCACGCTCAAGTCAATGTCCTCTTCCACACTAATGACGTTGCGGCTACGCACACAATGGATGATTTGCAGTAGTTGAGCTAGTGAGATGCTGGGAGGAAGCATCGACAAACTGACAACAAGTTGTAGCTGTAGCTGGTCGCCGACATAATGTAGTTGTACAATCAGTCTCTCCCTCGTGGTACCTGCCTGCTCAAAGCTCAAAGTTCCGCGAGGAGAAATGTTTTTAGTATATCCTCCGTCCTCCGCCGTTCACGCCTCTGATCCTTGTCAAGCGCTTCGCCCGCAATCCCCTCCAGCGCATCAGCAGACAGCTGGCTTACCAACATGGGTGAGAAAAGTGCTGGTTAATGGACTTTCGTTACAACACCGACTGGTTCATAAATAGCGTATCCAGGCTATATGCAGCGAACAAAGTTCCAAATGTCATGCTCCGACAATGAATCGCGCGAAACATGGGTGATAATTTTTGGAGCAGCACATTTTGATATTCGGAGCAAGTCACGTGCAGGTCTAGATAGCTACTCTAGCTAGTAGCCACACAAAGCCACACAGGTAGAAGCGGCTGTTCGCGCGCGGCGCAGGCCTAAGGCTTAAATTTGCAAGTAGTGTAGTTAGTTATCCAAGAAATACTAAAGTTAAACTATTACGTAACTACTATAGTTAGCCTAATTAGAACATTTTCTATCAAGGAGTTATTTGATAGTAAAGTTAATGTGGCTGGAGACTCAAGAGTGCTTAATGTTCTGTGGCTGTGCATGCCAAGACACTAATCTGCGTATGCCTCATCCCCGCAGTATTTCTCAGAATTGCTCACGATTTCTGCTCATTTGCACGTGATTTGCTCCGAATATTAAAATGTGCTGCTCTAAAAATGATTACCCGCTAGTTATAGATAACTCTCTACAAAGCAAACGGTAAAAGGTTCCTGCCACATTAACAACTGCAACACAACCCCTCTAATTCCTTATGTTACCAGCAGGTGCGTATAAAAAAAATGCACTTGGAGAAAGCAACTAGTTAACTGTTCTATAGAAATCCGCACCCTTTTTTGTGAGTATTGCCTTAAACTGTCAAGCTGTAGATTGAAGCCACGCACGCGTGGACGTTGTACTCCCCAATCAGCCATAGTAGTGCTCGATAATGGTGAAAAGTAAATCCACACCGGCAAGCACCGTGCGCTAGTTAATGCGATCCAGGTGCTGAACCTGGCCTCATGATACGCACTCAAATAATACCTACAGTCTCTCTTATGCGAGCCTCCGCCGCTCTAGGAAGATTCTGCTCCTCTTCAATCTATACGTTTTATGTCATATCATGCCCAATACAGTGGCCTCGGAGAAAGAGAGCTTCGCCAACGCCGCTGCGCAGTCTTAGCCGACCAGTATTCCTTGAATTTATAATTTTAAGATAGACATCCATAGCTATCATTGCTGGTTCCACAAAGGATTGGGTAATCAACGTCTCACGTCGTTGCAACGAGTATAGGTGGGTAGTATTGATTGATTCTCTCTCTTGGTGTTTCGGGGCGCGTTCGTTCCCCTTGCGCTAGTCTACAAGTAGGTAGCCTAGCGCGCAGAACTCCCTACTCAGCTATTATCGATACAACTCTATATACAAAGGAAAACGCCGGTTCAAATCCCAACAATCATCTGTGATAGTTTTGTACCAAGAACACCAAGGACTAGTCGCGTGAGAGGACACCTGATATAACTAGTTATGTGTATCGAAAGGGCGAAGTCCCCGAGCCTGAGCACTTCGACCACAGGGATGTGCGTCCGCAAAGTATGTAGGAATAGGTGGTTTCAAACATCAGAGAAAGGCATTAGTATACATGATCTAAAAACCATTAAGCAGTGAAAATTACAGATCACGTCAGCGGCTGAACAAAGCCGATGTTGTCGCAAGTATACTATGTAGGTTGAGTGGGGGAAGCACACTAGTTACTCCGTAATTACTCGGCCCCAACGGTTACTTTGTCCGCACGGGCAATTTCGCATGAAATTTTACAAAGTAACCGTCGGGGCCGAGTAGCGCTCTTGTCTTCATATTATGTACTTATTACCTGTGAAATTTCCTGACTTGGTTCAATGAGTTTTACGTATGCTTTACGTTCTTGTATCCTTTCGTCATGCGCACAATCTTTCTGACCTCTTCCGTTTTCCTTCTTCCCTTGACGTTAGCACAATGCCCTGTATATACTGAGTACTCTTCCCAGCTTCATGAGCCATTCTCTTCAGGTCAATACAAGCTCTCAAATGCCAGGCCTGTCCCAGCTTGTCGCACATTCCACAGCCTGGATGTCGAGAATACTATCGAACGGCTGCGAAGTGTAATCACTGATCCCGACCTTTTCCGACTGTTTGAAAACACATGGCCAAGCACGCTGGACACTACTGTCGCATGGCGAGGCCTCGCAAACAATACAGATTCTACAAATATGACGGAGGAACTGGCTTTTGTCATTACTGGGGATATTGAAGCAATGTGGCTACGTGACTCCGCCAATCAACTTCAAGCCTACAGAAGCGTCCTCAAAGCGGACTCTAGCAGAGATAGTCTCGCCAGCCTCTTTCGAGGCGCAATCAACCTCCAGGCACGCTACATTCTGGAGTATCCTTTTTGTAACGCTTTCCAGGCTCCTAGTGAAAGTGGCATCCCACAACACAATAGTGCGAATGCCGATCAAATCACTCCACCCTACGACTTCTTCAAAGTTTTCTCTTGTCAGTGGGAACTCGACTCCATGGCCAGCTTCCTTCAACTCAGCTATGATTATGTCATAGCCACTAATGATTATGACTTCTTCCAGAAGAGCTCCAATTGGACCAAGGCTGTTGATCTCATCTTGAAAACGACCGAGAGCATGATGATTTCTTCTTATGATAATGAGGGTGATTGGCTTCATACGCCATATACGTACTGCTCCAACTACGGAGGAACTCCTATCAATGACTGTAATGGCTCGCCTCATCGTGGTCATACAGGTTTGGTACGGTCATTCCATCGACCGAGCGACGATGCTTGTATCTACCAGTACTTAGTTCCTTCAAACATGATGTTTAGCTCGGCCCTTAATGCCTCCTCAATGATTATGGAGAAGATCGAGCCCCGCGGCGGGAAACTGACGAGCTGGATGCGCACCATGTCTACTGGGATCAATCGCGGCATTATAGACTACGCCATCACCAACGACCCGAAATATGGTAACATCTACTCTTATGAGCTTGATGGCTACGGCTCCCACATCCTCATGGACGACCCAAATGTCCCCTCTTTGCTCTCTGCGCCGTTCTTGTCCTATAACACGCTTGCTGACCCAATTTACCAAAATACTCGCCGCAAGATCTTGTCCCGTGATAATCCTTATTACTCGTGGGGTCCTGTCATTACTGGCGTTGGAAGTCCGCATACACTGCCTGGAAAAGCGTGGCCCATGGGCAACATAATGGTGATCATGACAAGCGAAGACGACCAGGAAATCGTCGAGAATCTAAAAATGTTGCTAAGCAGTACTGAAAGGTTGGGCCTTATGCATGAGAGCATACACAGTCACAATAAGGGGGTATATTCACGACCTTGGTTTAGCTGGGCAAATGGGTTGTTTGGACAGATGATTTTGGACCTGGAGAAGAGGAAGATGCATTTGTTGAAAATGAGCTATCAATAGAATCTTTTGGCATAAGAAATACACGTGCAGTTGAAAGTGCACACGACATCGAAAAATTCCACCGAATAACTAACGTGTTACAACAGGTACATAGGTACCTGTTGGACTTACGCCAAGCGGGTGCTTGCACCCTTCCATCCTCAAAGACACCTGACAACACAGCACAAATCTAAACTCAGGTATCACACCCAGAAATCCAACATGTAATTTCCCCCCGTCGCCCGCCCCCAAAAAGCCCAAGCGCAAACCACGCCTCACACAAACCCCGTCTCGAACTAATTCCTCCTCCCTCGTTCGGCCAGCCACATGCATGTTACGCCGCCATGAAACCATAGTTATACCACTATGCCGCGAACCATCAAAGTGCGCCTTGCCGACAACCTATATGTCTGCACGAACTTTTCAGGTCCGTCCAGCCATGCATGCGCTTGGCAGCGACCGCGCCACTGGGGCAGGACATGTCGGAGCGCGGGAGGCGTGTGTGAGAGTGAGTAGTTATTGTATTGGGGCCGTGTTGGAGTGTTGGGGTGTTGGGGCGGAAAGGGAAGAATATTTATGTAAGGTTTAGGTACCAAGGGAACGATTGATGTGGTGTTTTGCATTGGACATTCCGACGTGTGGATTTTTCGATATTTTGTTCATTCCTGATCTGTCATCGCCTGGCTTTTTTGTGTGCTCGTGAGAGTATAAGAGTGGGATCAGAGCTGGCTGGAGCGACTTGGGGGAATCTGCTGTTCATATAAGGTCAAAGGTATTTTGCCATTTGCAGTGAAGGCAAGATGAAAGGTTTCGAACTGCTGCATGCATGCGCTGGCGTGCTTCTATTGGCGTCGTGTATGAGCTTTGGGGCAGCTTCGAATCTGTTCGATGGCCAGCAGACACCCCGTGTTCTTCATGCTGCTACGAAGCGGTCCGATTTGTATCGACGGAGCATGAGGATTACTAAGAAATTCGAGGCAGAAGTTTCTTACGTTGAAAGTATGTTGGCAATGATCGAATTATTGTGATGGAAGCTTACTTACGCCAAATAGATGAGAATGGTTGGAATGGAAAGCCCACCTTCGCTTCACAAGTCAAAGTTTCCTCCAAGAAGCCCATCATGGATCTTGAGGAAATCGAACATCACTTGCAGGATGTGCAATGCGGAGAAAAAAGGATGAAGCTGAATTTTGTCGACGCATCATCAGCGAGAGATGCTTTTCACTCTTGTCGTGGTTCAGATGGTAGTCTTATAATCACATCCCATGAAGGCTGTAATGCAGAAGGCGAACGCACAGTATTCAAGTAAGCATGTCATTCTTCTATTCAAACAACATACTGATAGTCAAAGGGTCCACGACGTCTCATTCGCTGATTACGGCCAAAATCTTGAGCTCACTACAACGAAAGCCTTGTGGCAAGATGCTTTTGACAGCATCGACATCTCATTTGGACACACGACAGACGATCATCTATTTCGGCGCCATGAGGTTTTTGCAAAGGTCAACGGAAAACGACAGGTGACTTACAATCCAATCAATGGTACTAATAGCACCGCGATTGCTTCATTTGTTTTGGGTTCACAGCATATCGGTACCACTTTTCCTGTGGAAAGCTTCGTGGCTGGGCTGAAGCAGGTTACGCAAGCTCCACAAATTCCAGATCTTCCTATCGAAATAGGATGTAAGAATTGCACGACAAGAGGGAGCCTGGCTCTTTCCCGAGGCGCGTTCAGCATCGATACCTCGCAAATCGATCTTATCCCAAAAATCTTCAAAGGTAAAGACGATGGCAAGCACCTCAGAAATGTCATCAAGAGTGGCTTCTTTGAGCTTGCGGCTAACGGTATTGGCGCTCATCTTGATATGTTTGCTAAGCCAAAGATCTCAGGCGCGTACGAGGTCTTGCTGTTCGAGATGCCCATCATGGGATTCGCTATTCCGGGCATTGGTGAGGCTGGCGCAATGTTTGAACCGAGGATTGCCATGGACTTTGAAATCAGTGGTGGGCTTGATCTCAGTTATGGTATCGATGTTTTCGTACGTGCCTTGTTATGTCCCAAGATCGAATTGCACTAATGAAATCAGATTCCCGATAATTCCAAGATATTTCTCAATCTTTCAAACATCAAGACGAGTGCAGTCAACGGATTCCCAGGCTCAACACTCACTCCGCTGCCTATTCGCACAGATGCCACTGACATCGATATCAATCTCGGCCTCGCTTTCAAGCCAACCATTCCAATCGGCTTCTCCTTTGCCAATAAACTCAAAGCCACCGCCTTTGTATCGATGAACCTTCCACGCCTAAACGCTCAACTGTCAACCGACATAGCCGCCCACTGCAGCAACGGCAACGGCACAAACACCACACCCCCTCTCATCCCATATATCAGCCGACCTGGCAACCAAACGAACAGCCCAAGTAGTCAAGGCCCTCTGGTTCTCGTAGGCGCAAACATATCCACCACAATCGACGTCGGCCTAGGCGCAGAATTCCCTTTTCTCCCACCACCCTTCGCCCTAGTAAACATATCAGCAAATCTCTTCTCCAAATCCATGCCCCTCGTAACATCCTGCGTCTCCCCAGAAGACGCATTCAAATCCATCAAAGGCATCATCCCTCCCCCCCCTTCAAGTACATACGCATACCCCACCCTCGCCGATCACCGCCCTCTACAGTACCCGCGTGTCGCGCCCCGCTAGGAAACGGCTCGCACCCAGATATCCCGAATCAATGGCATTTGAATTCATTGTACAATGCTACGGCGTCATTACAAGGCTTCCATGGCTCTGTGCCTATTGCTTCGCTACTTCCTTTCTGCAATACATCGTATTCTGCCATGTTGCCGCTCCCGAATGTAACAGTCGTGCCGTCGGGCTCGCAATTGCCTGCTACGCAGATTGTTTATTCGACGGGCTTTTTGTCGTCGAATTATGTGGATATTCCGCCTGTGAAGCAGACGGGCTCTCCGCGTTTTGGTAATGCTACGGTCAGGGATCGAGGGGTGTTGACAGGAGTGCAAGTCGGTGTTGTAGGGGTGAGTTTGGCAATGGGTGTGATTGCACTGTTGTGATCAGCCAGGATTGGTTCGGGGGTAAATTCTCTTCGTTGTAGTTGTATTGTGTATGGTGAATGTATCTTTATGGATTTGTTATGTAGGTTGCATTATATCCTATCTGAATTGTACGGTGTTTTATGATATCGCACCTTTTTGTTTTTGAATGGGTTAGATTATGGGCACTTCATTATTATCTTTGTCTTTGCAATGACAAGGACATGCATTCCTCTGCGCCTTGAACACTATATAACTTGTATTGTACACTGGCCCGTAAACAATGAGGGAATCTATCCTTCACTCAAGCATCAAAAATTTACTCTTCTTCTTCTTCGTCGTCACCGTCCTTGGCGGTTTCTTTCTCTAAATTGTCTTCTGCATCCACATTCTCATCTTTCGGCTCGTTTGCCGCAGCATTGTAGTCCGGCCTAACAACTTGAACATCTTTCTTCACAAGCGCAGATTCGAGAAGCGGAGCGGCGGCGAGAAGGGCATTATACTGATCGATAGTCATGGAGATACCCTGCAGCCATCTATTAGTTACAAAACACGTGTGACATCGAACCGATCAAATACCTTCTTTCCAGGTTTAAGTTCACCCTCATCATTCGTCCAGTACTCTCGAATACTGACAAGAGTATTTCCCTTGAAAGAGCTTATAGTGACGCGACGCTTGCCGCTTGCATTCAACTATGAGGCATAGTGTCAGCTGACATGTCCGAGGAAGAAAATGAAACAAATGGGACTTTCAACTTACGCTCACATATTCATTGCCTTCATCGTCTACCTCCAGCTTCGGTACTACCGTTGCTGATTCCTCGCTGTCATCGCCCTTGGCCTTCTTGCTAGCGCGCGGCGCGCTATCTTCATCATCGGATTTGGTACGTTTCTTTGCGACGCCTTTCTTGAAGGCGCCACCACCTCCACCGCGGACGCCTCCTTTCTTGAAACCTGCCATTGCGCTGGATTACTCCGTAGAGTTTCACTGGACGTTGCGATAGTAGGGTTAGTATGTGAAATTCGTCCGAATGGGGTCATGACGTAAGGGCGATGATGAAGACGCGACGCGCCAGGAGCACGTATCACGTGATGGTTTCGCTCCATCAGGGTCCTCTTATATTGTGTTCAGGTCATGCGATCTCTTCTTGACCAAGTCCCATAATGCAAGTTGTGTTTACTAATTCCATGCTTTAAAATTCGCATTGAAGTCGAAGATTGCATCTATTGACCCTCCTTATCTACTTTTTGCTGACCATGTGTTAGGTTACAGGCATTGTAAGGCGACTATATCTTCCAAGGTTGTGCCCCTTGTCGGCGCTGCTACTATGATAGCCCGTGGGTATAAAGTCGTGTCGCGCCTGCGCTAGGAAGTTTTCCTACAATTGGAAGATATGTTCTATCTGAATACGAAATACGTGAGCATCGGCTTCACACATTGGCCCAAGTTCATATCGCCAGGCGTCCATTGTCAGTCCATCCTATCCAGACCCCACCAATCTCTCTGGCAAGATCCTCTGCAGTCCTACCATTGGCATCCCTCAAGCTCCTGATATCGATCTTGTCCTCAGTCAAGCCTCTCATGATGCCCATTGACTCTGCTTCTTGGAAGACCTCGGGTGGAAACTGCATCAGGTCCAGATTACTCGCAAGGAGCAGGAGCAGCCATGCAACTTCTCTGCTCTGTGCCTGAACCGCAGCATGTAATCCTGACTGCATATCGCCAATTGGATCCTGATACCTCAGCATCTTGTCGAATCCAACTACGTTGCCTGGCTGATCGCTATCCCCCATCTCTTCGTCTTCATCGTCGTCGTCTATTTCATCGTCTTGGAGCATCCCAATTATAGCTTTATAGTCCCCTTCACGGCAGAACTCGAGGAACGCGCGCGATTTCCGATCTTCTGGATATGCCTTGAGGTAGCTCTCCTCGGTGAGAAGCGGCAAGATATCCAGATTTTCCTGGATCCCACCCTCGTTATTCAAGTTGCAAAGGACCTGTAGTTCGCCGGACGAGGAGTTTGATGCGATACTCTTGCTGCAACTGGGACACTCCGTTACTTCATATGCTTCGAGTAAGCAATCCCTATATGTCCTTGTAAGCCTAAGACAGTCAGAAACGGAGGTGATTTATACCAGTGAAAGTGGCAGCCACAGCTCAATTCAACATCGTCGGGAACTGTCTCTGGGTTAGTCGCTCGAGCTTTGCCAGCCGAGGAGGATGCGCCTCTTTCGTAATCTTCCTCATCATCCAACTCAACCTCGACCTCCAGGGGCTTGTTACAAGCGACACAGGCTGACATAATGAGGCAATTAAGAGGGAGGTATTTATATATCTCGCTCAGTTGTAATTGTGGAAAAAATATCAGTGGAGTTCAACAGGGGTTCAGATATTTTTGGTGTGCCAAGGCGGGGCAGTCGCCCATGACATCAACGCGTCTTGTCATAACTACAACGTCTCCTTGGCGACATAACCTTCATCTTCCATCAAGACACGTTCAAGTACATATATTGCTCCTTCTTCGTCGGTTGCCCATATGTTCTATTTGCTGCTGCTCAGCTTTTGATATAATAATGAAATGCTGAAGTAACACGGCTATATCCGCTTGATACAAAGCCATTGTAAAGCGACCGAACCTTGGAATTTTCGTATAATCCCTCTTTGATCATCTCCCAGCTTTAACCCTGTTTTGTACGTTTACCTTGCTACAATGCTGTCTTCGTTGTGACAGTATTTGTGGGTGGAACATTGGCTTGTTTTTCAGTCGGCCTCAGCCTAGTCAGAACAATCTACCAGTCAGGTTATGCAGGCTTTTACTTGTAGTAGCAGTACGAAAAGGGAGAAGGCGTACTCGCAATCATCATGCCATCGCTTAGGCTATTTGTTCGAGGGCCGGCCCGCTTGATTAATTGTGGAGAAGAACCTGTCTTTGTCTGTCCTAATAAGCCTCAAAACTTTACATTATCACTCCTCCATAATGATTCTAGGAAGTAAAACGTAGATATATTAAAGGAGATGAGCTATTTTTGATTTACCTCAGAGGACAAAAGACTGTAAGAACCATGGGATCAAGGTCTTGAATCGTCACGATGCATAATGTTCGGCTATATATTGTTCCTCTAAGATTAAATACTCTTCGCCACAACAAGATATTGTGAAATTTTCGTCTTAAAGACTGACTACGCATATACCTAATGGATGGTCTCTTGATTATCGACCAATCTGAACTTACTCGTCGCCACTGCCTCGCTAGCGTAGTAATTGTAAAAGACTGACATTGCATTACCTACTCGCAGAAAGTTCACAGATTGCATCAAGCACGAAATAGTCCACGTTACATCAGACCACGTGGTTACCAATACCGATACTCCGTAGTTGCCGAACTATCCGAACTGCTGGAACGATGCGTTGCGGCGCAGCGACTCCGTTAGTTAGCGGTGGATCTGTTATAATTCTCCCGTATTACTTCCGTGCTTGTGCTTCTTGACTGCTACTAAAACGGCAATGCTGGAAACCAATAGGATCTAAAGATTCAAAACCAGTCGACTCATTGCTCGCTGAGTAGATACGATTTGCATGTCCTGCTTTCCTCGTCGATTTCTACCCGCTTCCCCACGATTGTTAGCTCACTGAACAAGGTTTGTGGTATGCATTTCGCAAAGCCTGTGGACACTCCGATGACTGGTCGCGGCAAGATCGTCTTCCCATATGATTTGCATGAGTTCCCCTGCTCCTGCAGATGTTCCCAGCCGGCCCTTTGTCGGGTAATAAATCCCCTAGACAAGGTATCTACCTTGTCTAGGGGAATTTTTGTGGAGCTTGTCTTGACGTCGTGACGGACAGTGTCGAGGACCTAATCAATAGAAATCAGTTCAAAGGTCATTAGGGCTGAGATCTGCGATAACTGGGTAAGGGGATTGGAGCCGGCCACCCGCGCTTCTTTATGTCTGCTCTTGCATAGAGTTTAAGAATTAATAGCGTATTACGCTTCGGCGACCTAAATAATACTGTGCTGTTGAGTGGAGTGTGGCAGTCCAATCCAACGCCAAATGGGTAAGAGCCAGTTAAATAGTAGAGTGCGAACATGACTGAGAAATGGCTACTGTGTAAATTGACTATCGCCCAAAAGCTACGTATCTAACTCTACACTCCGAAGGTCTAGGTATATAACTACTTATCTATTCACTGGTAGGCACATGTAGTGAGCCACATGGCTACGGCACAATGGAAGTCACAATTGGACCGACCCATATTTCTGCTCTCTTGCACGTCGATAATTCGATAGAAGAATCCAAGACATGTATATAGATGGAATTCAAGTTTAAACTTCGTACCTATGTGACTTGTTCTAGATTTCAATCTATTGAGATTATTGCTGCGGTAGGAAGTACTGCGTTACATATAAGCTCCGCTCCCTGTACCCTGGATAATCATCTCTTCTCAATCCAATAGCATGAAGAGCTGTTTCTTTCGCCCGTGTAGTATTCGTACCAACAGCGATTATCGTAAAAAGTTTCCTAATAACTAGTCCTTAGTCTGTTACAGTCAAAGTGGCAGAGGGGTAGAAAACTAAATATCACCTATAGTTACAGACTAACAATAACAAACTTGCCTTGGCTGTTTGACCATTTGCTCCTGTATATATGCTAGCTAGTGTAGATGCAGGATGGCCCAGCTAGCTGTAGCCGTTGGTAAAAGATAACTTTGCAGAGATGAGAGGAGAATCCAAAGACCATCTGTACTGTAACTAACCCGGTTACTCCACGCTCAGTTCTCTCACTAAAAGTGTTGAAAAGTGCCAGCTGACAAAGCACAGTAAGCACAAAGTGGGAATATTCACTATGGACTGATGCTAGTAGTCAAAGAGGATATGAAATTGAAGTTTGTCTGTGTAGATACTATGAAAGATACAAATGAAAGAGTTTGGATCGCCGCAAGTGTCCCCCAAAAAACACAAAGGAAAAACAAATTTGCCACCTTACTCTATGAGATTACTATCGCTAATGCAGATTATTCATTTTACAGCCTTCAATTTGACATAGAGTGGCTTCTTCTCCCAAACCAGGTAGAGCTTTTGGTCGATCCAATCGTCGCACCCGTCTCCTAATTCCATGTCGAAATTGAGTAATACGCCGGCCAAAATCATTCGCATTTCGTGATATGCAAGACTACGATTGTAAGTGAGTGTAACTGTGTGCCAAATCAAAAATAGGACTTACCTCTTTCCAAGGCAATTGCGTGGTCCGGTTGAGAAGGGGTTCATTGCAGCCCTGCGGTCAGAACCATAGATTTGTTCTCCTTCAGGCATGAAGCGTTCAGGGGCGAACGTGTAAGGATTCGTAAAATTGGTAGGCGAGTGGTGGGCGACCCATTGAGGGATATGGACAAGCGTCTATGCGTCTCGAGTCAGTATGCTGTAATTCATGTCTTGATTACAGTAACAGTAACGTACTCCACCTGGGACGAAGTTCCCGCAAATCTTCGCACCGGGAGATCGGGCAACTCTACGGAAACCTTGGCCAGCAGGAGGATAGCGGCGCAATCCCTCTTCGATACAAGCGTTCAGATAGGGTAACCGAGGGAGATCTGCAATGTGCATGCTCTCAAAAGAAGTAATGTTATCTCTAATTTCTTTTGTGAGTCGCTGGAGTTTATCCGGATTTGTCAAGAGCAGGTATGTTAGGCCAGACAGTGCGGTTGCGGTCGTTTCTGTTCCTGCTGCCATGAAAGTTGCTCCATTGTTGTGCAGCTCGATGTCACTTAGACCATGTTCACCTCCATTCCCTTTCAAAACCAGTCCCCATATGTCCGGTCGATCGGTCTTGCGTGCCATGCGACTATCAACGCGCTCAGCTGCGAATCTTTTGTGCGTCATACGCTGTTCTAGGTATTTGGATGGAATGAAAAAGCCCATGAGCGCTGACAGCCCGGGAAATTCACGGCAAACGCGTGTAAAAGTTTGCAATTTGATACCGTCAAACACAGCTGAAACCCAAGGACTGTATTCGGAGTTTTCGAGTTGCTTCAGTGAATCGCCAAAGGTGCTACCAAGTCGCAAGTCACATGATTAGTCTCTGCTCCATACGGTAAAACAGTGGAGGATAGAGCGACTTACAGGTCAGCCATGATGTCGAAGGTGGTGAAATTGTACCATGAAACCAACTCTGCCTGGCCATTATCTTTTCCTTTAGCGTAATCCTTCAGTCTTTCGATTAGAAGACTGATGTGATTTTTCAGCAGTGGGTCTTGCTCTTTCAGCGCCTTGTCGCTGAAAGCATGGCTGACCAACTTCCTTTGGCGAGCGTGATTGACACTATCGGCACGCAATATACCGTCCGGTTTTCCATGGAGATCTGGCCCATAGAAGTTCAAGTCCTTTTCAAATCCGGACTTATGGCCATAAGCGTCCTTCCAAGCATCAGGCTCGATGAAAGACAGCTCATTTGGCGCAATGCGTACGACTGGGCCGTATTTAGCATGCAGATCTCTAATCCAGAGATGGGATGAAGCCTTGAGGGCGATCCATTGCTGGGGAAGTATCGACGCTCGAGCAAGAATCGGCCCTGGGTATGACTGCAGAGGATGAAGGTACAGGTTGTAGAACACATTCAAGACTAAACATCCGAGCTAAAAAATCAGCATCAAGGTTCTATTCTTTTCATGACCGGTGACCTACCAATGCTCCTGGAATCAAGACCGCAAGGGTTGCGAAGTCAATGTCGGTTGCTATCATTATCGCTGTCGAGGAAAGTGATGGTCGTCTGCCAACTCAATAGAGGTGGAAGACGACAGCTTTTGTATGCCGCGGGGCATCTCCTTCTACGTGGAGCTAAAGCTCCTCTCGTGGCGTCTGCAGGCCAAGTCATAGAAACGCAATATATCTCGGCCGAACTTAACCCTTGGCAAGAATGACACGGGTGAACTTTACAGCATCGTGTTTCTTCCAATCTTAACGCTCTTCTCCAAGGCCTGGATCTCTTTCGTGGCGCAATTGATACATGTGTGCATTCATGGGGTCCCTCGCTAGTAGGTGATCGGGTCCTTGGATTCTTGGTAGCTTCCACTGAGTTAACTAGGCGTTAACCATGGCGTTTTCTGGATACCCTCATTGGACCCTTGCCGTGTCGAAGGCTATGCTACCTACCTACCCCATATACCAAGCAAAAAGGCGAAGTAGCGACTTGGCATGAGGTGCCGACGAGGCGTCTATCTGTATCCGTCTGATAGCCTTTAATGGTTTAGATACAACGTTGGCGTCGATTTGACGACAGCGGCCCGTACCGGATGCAGGACTCGATGAACGGTTTTTTTAAAGGCCAAACATCTGTAGAGTTAGACAGAGTTACCTACTGCAAAAGATGGCCTTTTTCACTCGTTAGTAGCTACCAATCCCGGATACACTGTTGCATGTCGATCGACAAAACGTTTGCCAGTGCCGACCCTCCGTCACCCTCCGGATGCAGGGATTCGAGCATTTCTCCAAAGATCTGCAATGTAACCTAACTACTCCGTACTTAGTAATAATTAATCCGTGCCTGGTGGACTCCCATCATCGATGGAGTAGGTAGGTATTCATGAGTCGTGACGTACCTACTTTAGCGCACCTGCACTCTTCTCTTGAAATTCCATAGTACATACTTTTGGATTTCTTTGGCTTCGTTATGCACGAAGACTAAGTTGAGCTATTAGGGACGAGGTTGTAGGGCACTGAGGGTCTCAATCTAGATGGTGCCTAGGCTGCCAAGAAGTTAGTCAAAATATCAGCTTCTTCCTATACCATAACTATGCCTGATTGATCGTCGCCTCTAAGAATGCTCCGCCCAACGACCACTTCCTCCTCAGGCTTCAACTCTTGTGTAAACTTGGCTGCTGCATCCGTATCTGATCATGATGTTTTTTACCACCGGCATACAATTCAGGACCATGACGTGGCGTTTTAGCTCAATCTGCTCGAATTTAGCAAGTTGAAACACGGCAGAGATATCAGCCGGGACCTAATGATGATACCAGTAACTTTAACATGACGGCCAGACGGAACGAAAGTGACGTGCGCTTCCACAGCTTGCTCCCTCCTTCCAGGTCAGCCCCCTGGCCATAATGTGTGTTGCAGCACAGCAGAGACTATGTCACTCCTCTCTGTCGTTGACTCCGGTCTTCTGAACTCTGTTGACTTGGATTGGTTTTGCTGGCCACTTACGCTTGACCGCCAACTACTACCGAGACCAAATCTGCAAGCTAACATCCATAGAATAGCGATACAATGGTCTTCTGGGGAAAGGGGCCTTCAACTGGACTTCAATACATACTCCATACCGGCACATCGCTTATCCTTCAAATAGGTATACTGCTACTCCAGTCATCCAATCAAGGCTGCTAAATGGCAAGTCGCCACGTTTCCTAGCGTAAAAACTAAACAACGGCCAAGGCGCAAGAACTAGGGTGCCAGTCTTCAAGGTTCTCCACAGCCACTGACAAGTCTTGCAATTATCAATTCGACCGGTAACATCTTCGGTACAGCACGTCGCGGATGGTCGTTTTCCTGTATGTCCGACGATACAGGGGTGAAGACCACTTTGCGTTTCGCCGAAATGCCTCAGGAGAGTCTCACCCAGCGGCACACGTTGCAGAACGCCAAAAGTCGTCGAAGCGTTTTTTTTTGGAACTTTCGTAAAACCGATATTACGTCCTCAATTGCTCGTGGCAGCGGCACCATTAATATGCCATGAGGGAGCAAGGGAGAATTTACCCTGATGAAAGTGTCGTGATGGAGGATGGAGTATCTACACACCATATTAGCAGCAATAACTCGTATGAGCCCCATACAATATTGAATCATTTAGAAACACCTTTCTTGGCTCAAACAGCAGCCCCCTTGCCTGCCAATCACATTTCGAATAACATGAGAAATATATGCGGCTCTTACTCACCGCAACTGGAAATCAAACCTCGGAGGATGCGCCCAGCTTTTCTTCAGCATCGCATGTCCTTTGGAATGATATCCGGATCCTCAGGCCCCGGGGCTGGGCCCATTGTCATGTCAATCTCTGCATTGTCAGGATTTCCCCTTCTTTGCGTGTGTATACAAAGGACTTTTCAGCCAGGGTGACATTTTTTTTCTCTTTCGCCCTTTTTCCTTTTCTTGCTTGTGTTTCCACGCTTGTCCTTCTTCCAAGTGCTCTTGGGAGTCGCTGCCAGCTGGTCTGCGCATACATTACACCACGTCTGTTTCGAAGTTTTGGGGGGTTTTTTTTGACAATTGTCATATCTGAGATATGACAGGCGGAGAAAAGGTCTTTCTGGGCTTGCGCATACTCGTACTTGTTTCAGCATTGGTGGTTGTCGGGCTGGGTGTATGGTGTAAGTTCAATAACTGTGATGTGAAAAAAAAGGAGAAAACATATTGGCTAATGATTGAGGTATTAGCACAGTTCATTATACACGATGTCAAGATTCATGGGCTTGCATTTCTGAATCGAGTGCGAGTACCGGAACTAGTCGTAAAGTATTATTGGCGGGAATTTTCCACTGCCGTCACAGGTGGTACGGTGAGGATATGGATATCAATAGGCGCCGTGTGTAGTTTCCTGCAGAGATGAATGAAAAAGGATTCCTGCTAACATGTATGTGCGTAGGCTTCGGTCGCTTTCTTGGCCATGTTGCTGGTTGTCGTTTCATCTCTCGTCCGACGACTACAGATGTCGTTTTCGATACTCATTCCTATCGAGGCTTTGTCGACGTGTGCAATGGGGACTGCGTTTGGATGCATTCTCAGCTTTGCATTTAGTCTCATCAGATTCATAAATCCTTGGTTAGGAGGTAATTCCAAAGACTTTGCTATGTTCAACATGATAGTCGTACTTAGCAAAGGCCTGGTTGTAACGGCCAGTACCGGGCTGTTCCTGGCTGTAGTGACGACTGTCACGGCGATAGTCCAGGCCTGTCTTCGCAAGCGGGCCAAGGAAAGCTGTTCGTTCGAGCCAACAGCTGCGGCATTGGGCATGGGTACCGTCCCAGAGATCATCCCGCCCATGGACAATCGGTTCAGGCCACGTTCATCACATGCGGACGCTAGACACAGAGATGGCGACCAAAGGTCATTGACGGAGAAGAGCTCGATGCACAATCGTGTCGACTCTGGCACAAGTATAAAAAGCAGGTCTTCAATAGACGCAGAAAAGGGGTGGCCCCTCGTCGCGGAAAGACCAGCACAAGTGGCACAGGCCCGGCCGGCAAGGCCCTGGAGTGAATTGTCTGAGACGCAGAGAATCCACGGCGTACACGCGTTATGAGCCGCCACCAAAGGATCTTTGTAGCATAGTATGTACATAAACCAACACCGTCCATATATTATATAACTTCAATTTGCAACTTGCTCATGGCTTCCAGCACTCTCGGATGCGCCACCTTTCCAGGCTTCAGCTTACTCCAATCGCTCTCGAACCCCTCCTCGACATCAGGATAGGGTCCCATGGGCGTGACGGCAAGAGGGTTAATGTCGGCATGACTCTTTGTGTACTATTCAAAGTAAATTAGTACCAGCCATCTGCATGCTTCGACTCAAAGTCTGTGGGATGGGGATGGTTACTAACATTTTCCTTGATATGTTTGAAATCCGTCGACTCCTTGAACCCCTCAACATTCCAATACAAGTTCTTCAACCAATTATTCAGCACCGGATAATCATGGCGAATCGTCCCAAGATTCGTCTTGAAATGTTGCACGTATATCGCGTCGAAGCGCACAATTGTTGCATACGCCAATATGTCCAGTTCCGTGATTTGGCTTCCCAAAATGTACGGCCCGCCGTTCTTATACACCAGCTCTTCCAACTGATTCAAGGCGGCGAAGAGTGGCACAACATGCTTGTCGTAGTCTTCTTGTTTACTCGCAAATCCTGCCTTGTACACGCCGGAACAGATGAGAGATGTGAGCCAAGGGCTCACCTGGTCAATCTTTGCTTTCAGCTCCTGAGGGTAGAAATCGATAGACTTGATGCTTTCATCTTGAATCAATGAGTCAAAGGCATGCGGTAGCCACCTTAGTATCTCGGCACTTTCATTGTTGACGATTTTTGCAGTCTTCTTGTCCCATATGAGTGGCACGCTATACTTTCCCTTGTAGGCCGGATCATCGCGGAAGTAAAGCTGGTGCATGAATTGACTGTTGAAAAGATGGTCGCGTGTTGCGTTGGGAAAAGTCTCGTCAAAACGCCAGCCTGGCTCACCTTTGGGGTATGGTCGGACTATTGAGACGGGGAGGAACTCTTGGAGGTGCTTTATGTGTCGAACCAAGTTGGCGCGGTGTGCAAAGGGGCAGAAAAAGCCTTGTGGGAATTAGCTAGAGAAGATTACGGCTACCAACTGAATTATTGCAGTCTAAGGACAGCAGTGAATGTCAGATGATAGAAGGGTAGTGAAAGGCACACCAATGTACAAATGGTACCTATCCTTCTCGGGTGGGAATTGTCCTCCGACTTCGATCACGCCATGCCAGCCATCATCAGTGCCGTACTTGTGAACCTCCTTGGCCATTTCTGCGTGTTGTTTGAGGTCCCGCGAGGCTAAAATTGGGTAGAGGAGTGAAGAAGAGATGCAAGGGAAACACTAATTAGGGCGGGGTAACTAACGTTATCAGGACTAGCGCAATCATGTTGCTTGGCGTTATCCTTCAACGACACATAATATGTAGTTATAAGCGCTGCGGCCCTTCAATATCTCAACACCATGGCCAACCGTTCAGCACCTTTGGCCCCTCAGAAGAAGCCACAGCGTCCGCCAACTCGGGCGAAGGAAGGTAGGTCGAACTTATATAACCTTTGTGTGCAGATTCGACCTGCTGGACTGACTGCTGAAAAATTAACAGAGCAAGAGGTATATCGCACTAGCTGTCATGGTTTTCGAAGGTCTAATGTCGCATAGAATCTGCCAATTTCGCGACAAATCCAAAAACAGACAGTCAAGGCAGGCAAACACGTGCGAGACTTCGATAATCCCCCACCCCTCGAGCGGCCAAACAAGCGTTCACGGACCCGATACCATCCCCACACACAAGCTCGTGAAGACGTTGGCAAGGAAAGGCGACCTCGTGGAGAGGACACAGGCATCTCCCCTTCGGACAACCAAAGTGCAAAGTCAGCTCAGGAGCTTAGCCCTTTTGGGCATTCCAATGTCAAATACTGGACTGAGACGAGAGGTTGGCCAGAATCATACTTTGAAAACGATAACATGTCAGGATTATCGACGACTCCACTTAGCCAGAACCACGTCTGGCTAGCTACAATACGGGCGACGAAAAGAGTGCTGCGTACCGAGATCCAATGTATTCAACCCTGCTATTAATGGTTGATAATTATAAGTGCCATATGGAAGACCATGAAACCGGACTTTCAGATGCCAGCAAGGAGCTTGTGACTCAATTACTTTGTAACCCCCAGGACCCCCCTCCGTCTACTTATTTCGGACCAGATACCTGCTTAAAACACCTCAACGTCTTAAAAGGCAAAAACGAATCAAGAATTATCCAAGATCTTTCCCCTGCCCTTGTCCCTTCAGCCGAAGGCCTTGTTACATTAGGTGCCAATCACCTCAACAGAATTGCCGAAAGCGTAAACGAGGAATGGAATATTAAGTGTAATGCTATTACTAAACCTCGCCCACAACCAGACAACTTATTTGGCTACGAATTAACAACCTTCTTAAGCGATTAACACAGAAAGATGCAACCTCATCTAGGAAGCGTTTACCAGCAATCGGACTTTAAGGCCACGTTTTATACGTACTTTCTGTTCCTAACAAAGGAGGTCAAGACTGGCACAACGGGCCTTAGTACCGCGGACAACCAGAATGCCCATAGTATGACTATTGCTGTTTGAGCTGTAGTAAAGTTATTTAAACTTGCAGGTTGCGAGAAAAAGCTTCATTAGGAGGTTGTTGCCTTTGTCATCTCTTACGATGACGAGTCAGTACGGATATATGCCTACTATCTTTTTATCGATGGAGACGAGGTCACTATTTGGCGTCACACAGTGGCTCGATTCTACCTTGATATTAACAACATATGGAAAACATGGACCTTTACAAAGAACGTGTAGGAGATATTTTCTCCTATGCATCTGACGCGGATACAGTCCGCTATTGATAGCATCTCACCTGGCCTGGCTTCCCAGCCCAGTGACTCTGCTTCACAACGCTCCGGATCACCCCAGCAGCTTGAACAATCCATTACACCAAGCACATCTGTCCGTACGGACATGAAGAGCCCTGAGAGGAAGAAGAGGAAAGACAAAGACGAACAAGGATGATTATGGCATTAGGAAATGGCTTCGCATCAAACTGAACACACTATATGGGGCCTTGAAGGGACGGAAGTCTAGCTCGTGAATTCTCACTTGGCGGTTTCTGGTTGCTGGAAACGCGTCGCTGATGTTTCGGCTGATTTCCACATTTGTGCAAACCAGGCATATAGGTAAGCCCCGGTCAAATTTTATGAGTTTTAACCCTACCTAGTACTGCGACTGCTTAATGGGGTGCACTTTGTATGTCACAGATGAGTTCCATGGCCTCCATCTTGCGACACAATGTACTAAATCGACTTCTCCTTAACATGGATGGGGTCACATGTGGAATGTAGCCTCTGCGGACGCCCCCAAAGCTCCCGCCGATTACTTTTGGCTGGATCCGGCCGAAATAATCTCTTCCACATCCTATAGGGTAAAGACTGTCGGTTGGCTTACGCACTGTTCCTTCGTGACTTTAATTGAAATGGATTCGGCTTACATGACGGCCAAAACTAGGTATATAAGGAGCATATAAATAGATCGTTCAGCCCTGTAGGCTACACTACGCCTTACTACTCTATTACCTTCTTCCACGCCACTCTCGTTCGCCTTGTTAGTCTATTCAAGCTTCCATCCACACAAAAAGGCACAATGAACAAGCAGATTGCATTGAATCAACACAAGCGAGTGATCAACAAACTATAAACCACCCATTACGCATCCACCAAGACCGTACTCTCACTAACCTTGCCCTCCCCCTTCATCTCACTAGGCTGCGCAACCTGTCTCCCCTGCCAATTCCTCATCAAGCCATCCAACCGCGCCCTGATGCCATACTGCATCCAAAGCGGGAACCCCCTCAGCTTGGGCGCAAAATGCCACGTCGCCTCGGGAAGAAGCATATGCTTGCTTTTGCCGCTCAGCACCGCCTTGACGATTTCCTCGGCCACCGTCTCGGCGTACAGACAGCTGCCGCCAAAGCCCTGGAAGAGCGCGGTGCGCGTGTAGCCCTGGCACATGATGGAGGTGCGGACTTTGGGCGCCTTGTAGTGGCTTAGCAGCTCGGCAGTGAGGCCTTCGTGGAAGGTTACGGCGGCGGATTTGGAGCTGCTGTAGTCGACCATGCTGGAGGCTGTAATGTATCCCGCGAGCGAGGCGACGGTGACAACCATGCCGTGGTTATTGGAAATCATGTTTGGGAGGAATTCCTGGGCGAGAAAGTAGTGGGAAAAGGTGTTTACTTTGAAGGTGAGGTTGATGTCTTTTTCCGTCGTGTCGAGGATGGTTTTGCCTCGTGCGACGCCGGCATTGTTGATGAGAATGGTGGGGTGGCCGAGGGTTGAGCGGATCTCAGAAGCAGCCGTGTGGATGGCCGATGGCGAAGAGAGGTCGCACTGGAAAAAGCGGACGGTGGGAGGTGCTGAGGCGAGGCGGGTTAGTATATATGATGAACTCTGACGAAAAAAAATTGAACAAAGTTGATAAGTTACTAGTTACATAACTAACAAGGAAAAAAAAAAAAGAAAAAGAAAAAAAAAAGGTGAAAGAAGAAAAACCCATGCAATAAACCATGGTGCCTAACTACTTACCCCTAAAAGTCAATGGCTGCACATCGAGCACAGCAACCTTGATGCCCTTCTCAGCCAACAACTCTACAACAAGTTTCCCAATGCCATCGCTGCCCCCCGTCACCACAACCACCTCTTTACTCCACACATACGTGTCACTGCTCCAATTATTCGTCACTCGATCGCTGAGCCACGAGCTAACAGCATTAAGCACCCCTAGTCCAGCAAGGGCGGCAATGCTCTTGAAAGCAGTGTCATGCTCGGCAGCAAGGGCACCGCCCTGGGCAGTATAGCGAGCAAGCAGAATAAGAGGCAGTGTAAGGGCAGGATTGAGCGCTGTTAATTTGATAAGACGTGCTGTGGTGTCGTGAGTAATACCTGTTCGCCGTGTTAAGTGCCAATGCTTCAGTGTCATGTCCAACGACACGGTGACGGATGCCCGGGGCGCCCCGGCTTCCTGGCTTCGTGTGGTGCTTGCTTACCTTCGCGTGCAAGCCTGTACTCGCTTCGAATGGGCATTGTGATTGTTATGGAGCCTGGGAATCAGAGCTTGTTGTTGTTGTTGTTGTTGTAGTAGAGAGTAAGACACCCCACATTGTCAATTGTGCCATGGTTCATCTTCTCTTATGTGTGGTTGGTATCATCTCGCTATCCCGTGTCGGTCAAAGTTGGCGCCATTCACAGTGCTTCATGTTGCGGGGGTGAATTGCCGACTCGGCATAATAGCCGAGGAAGCGGTGAATGATTGCACGCGATGCGCACGTGGCAGTGCCATGTTTATAACCGGCGGTAGAGTCCACGCGACAAAGTGGATACAATCCACAAGACAATGCATACAGGGGGAGAGAGACTACAGTCTTGCATCGTGAAAATAACTTGAAAATATCTACAAACGACATACCTATGCGTTCAACTGGTATCCTTGCCTGGAATGCTTCCATGTAAACAAACTCCATAACTATCCTGCCCATATACAAAGGAAATTCGTCAGGTATCACGACCGTGAGCCACGTGCAAAGACCGCTATGCTAGTACAGATATCATCAAAACCGAAAAAAAAAGAAAAGAAAAATCTGACCATGTCCAAACGCACCCGTCTATATTACATTACTTCCCCCTCCACCAAGATCCATGATCGAACTCTCTGGCGCAACGCTCGTTATGCGGCTGATTCTGGAGTCGGGACGATCAATAGACATTGCTCCACTGAGCATCCTGACCACTTTCTTGTCTCGCGGTCTGGCGACCAATACTTGAGCAGGGCAGACGACAATCTCGTCTTCGCCTTCACCAAAGTCGTCGCCCTTTTTGACAACCAAGGGGAAAAGCACAACCTTGACAATGGCATTTTTCGCTTGCAACTCATCGTTGGATGTCGTGTCGCCTGATCTCTCGTTCATGAGAGAAGCGTTGAATGTCACCTTGGCGACAAGGTCGCCGTTGGTATCATACTCTGGTTGAAGAGGTGGGAGCATGATGTATTCTGCGCGTTGAGTGCGCATTTCAATGGATAGTTCGACCGCCAGACGCATCACGTTGCGCAGAGATTCCTGGATTTGTTGCTGGAGGTGTGATGGCGGCGGCAGAAGGGTGGAGAGCGTGCTGTAGATTTCATGCACAACGGCCTCTGTGTCCTGAGCACGTTGCTGCATAAAGAGCTCTCTCCGTGAAAGCAGAGTTAGCGTGATGGCGCGCCATTGAGCGACAGCGCGTGGCGGGCCTATGGTAATGTGAGTTAGTGCTGGACAATAATATTACAATGTTCCATGAAGCAACTTACCAACTTCGGATAAAGTCTTCTCAAGCGACTTCAACTTTTGTCGCTGTTCTCGGTCCATACCAAAGAGGTATCTCGTGAAGACATACTCCCAGATCATTGTCATGGCAACAGACATGAACACATCTCGACGCTTGACACGATCCGCCAAAAGACTGTCAACATCTGAGCCATCCAGGATGGCATTGTCCAATCGTGTATCAATCTTCTGACGAGTGGCAGTATCAAGCCTGGTGTCAGCAGCAATCTCGGAAGAGAGGCGGCATGGCCTCGTGTCGGAAAATTTGGAAAATCTAAGCACCCATTGCTGGACATGCTGACACAGTTGTTGGCAAGCGCTGTCAAAGTAGTCCTCATCGCGAATCGTCAGGAAGCTCTCGCTGGGTTTCTTGGCCGCCAGAATCTGTTTTTGCAGCGTTTTGATTTGTTCTCTGGCGCTGGAGAGCTCCTCATTCAGGCGATCGACTTCGGCATTGCGTTCATCAAGTGCGATTCCAATCTCATCACGCACCGCCTCTTCAAGGCCCCTTGCCATCTGCTCGTGCTGGGTCCGGAGCTTTTCCAGCTCCCTCTGCGAAGTCTGCCATTGCTGGTGCACCAGCTGGCCCTCAGATTGAAGCTGGGCATATCGTTCATTGGTGTCGTTGAGGAGGTTCTGGTTAGCTTCGGCGAGGGCATTGTTCAGCTCGGTCAGTCTTGCAATCTCTTCTCGTAGCCTCTGCAGCGTGTCCCTGAGTTGCGCAATGTCAATGTCGCGCTGGTGAAGTTCACGGTCACGTGCTTCAGCCGCTTCAGTCACAAGCTGCTCGTCGACTTGGCGCTGGTGCTGAGCAGCTTGCAGGTTTTCTTCAGCTTTTGCTCTTGCGGCTTGGAGCGATTGATTGTGCTGCGCAAGCTGTTCGAGTTGCGATTGCAAGTCCAGGATCTGGATGCTTTGTCGTTTGCGCACACTTGGTGGGCGCGTTGGTGACATTGGCGAGCCTTGCGCCTCACCCCATGCCTCCTGTATAGTCAAGTCTGTCAGCTCTGCGCGCCCACGTCTGCACCCGTCACACTTACAAAAGTTTCGGTCATGCGGCCCTTGCCTTCGCCCCGGACAGGATCGTACTTGGATGCGCCAGCGATGGCCGCGATGGTTGTTGCGCCCGCCGCGAGTGCGGTGCTCGAGAGGTTGAGGTTGGGTGATGCGCTACGAGCGTCGTGCGCACTGGCCTCGCCAAGACGGGCTGCAGACGTCAAGTCACCTGATGCGACTCGTCTCAACGACTGCGTAGAACGAGTGCTTGCCGAGCTCAGCGCTTGGTCTTGGTCAGGCGTCCGGAGCTTGGAGATGTTGCTCATTGAGCGCTGGCCGACTACACGGGGTGGTTGCTGTTCGGCCATGTGTTGCTTGATGGCATCGAAACTTGGCGACGAACGTGGCAGTCGACGAGAAGCATCGACGGCTGATGGCACAGCTCTGCGGCCCCATGGCGGCGACTTCAGGCCACCAGTCAAGGACGTGGGCGTCTCAGTTCGTCGAGCAGACTTGACGCCCCGATCCGGTGCTCCAACGTCGCCGATAGGGCGTGACTTCTTGTGCAAGGGGGAATCCCCAGGGCTCGTTTCTGTGATGGTCTGCAGCTGCTTGCTGCTCGGTGTATGCGTAACATCTTGCTTTGCTGTTGGGGGCACTGCAGGCGAACTGCCTGGCTTCTCATTCGGATCCCCAAAGATGGACTGATGCGGCTTTTCCTGTGCTGTCTCTTTTGCCGGTGCCATTGGTGCTTTGCGTGAATCATGCTGCACTTCCTTGGTTGATCTTGCCGACCCAACACTCTCCTTCATTGGCGTTCGCGATACGGTTCGAACATCGCTGGCTGGAGTATGCGGCTCAATCGCCGCATCGGCCTCGCGACTTCTTGACGCTCCATCCGACACACCAGTTGCTTCTTGCACGTGTGGACGTTTTTCGAGGGGCTCGACTTCAGGGAATGACGCTGGGTGCGATCGACGTTTGTGTGTCCCATGTTCAGATGTGGATCGGTGCTTGATTGAAAAAGACTGACCCAAGAAATCCATTGCCTTGGACACCAGCCCTACAGCTGCTAGTCCTGAGGCTGCCAGTCCTGAGGCTGCCAGTCCTCCTGCCTTTTCCATCCTCCTATCACTAGCAATATCATCGCTCTCCTCTCCTTTGCTGCTCTTCTTTTCTTTCTTCTTTGATGATCTCACCTTGTCGCCCTCCTCTTCTTGCCCTTCTTCTCGCCCTTCTTCTCGCCCTTCTTCTCGCCCTTCTTCTCGTGACGTTGCTGCTTCGACCTGCGGAAATGGGTATTCACTCATCTCCCCACGAGTAGTCGCGTGCGACTGTGCGCTCTCAGCTGCATGGCTTGTGCTATCTACAACAGCCCCAGTGTCAGTTGACTTCTTGCTTTTCCTAGTCTTGCCATCCTTCTTCAGTGACTCGTCTTCCATTTCCTGTACATCCTTTGACGCTTTTTCTGGCGCTGCAGCGACTGTAGTGGGAGGCAAGGTCTGTTCAAGCTCGATTGCGCGAGTCGTGGAGACAGCACGAGTCTCAACAGCAGGAGTCACCTGTGAAGGCGTCTCAACCGCCGGAGTCTCGATAGCCGCATTCTCAACACTTCTCTCTGCAATCGATGCTCGTTCCTTATCCTTTCTCGACTTGTTGCTCTTTTTTGTCGCTGTGGGAGCATCAATATTGACCTCAGTATCTTCCAATGGCAGAGCTTCCTCAACTGGTACAACGCGAGGTTCTTCGGGGTCCTTGGCCAACACATCTGCCTGCTCATCATGGGTCTGTGTTGGCGTATCCTGGAGCAAAGTGCGCTTCTTCTTGCCCTTGGACTTCTTATTGGTCTTGACATTCGCGCCCAATTCGTCAGGATCCGCTTCTTCAAGTACGCCAGGGGGCGTTTTACGTCTTGAGAATGTCGGATCATTGAGTACATCTAGCGGGTCAAATGAAGGGACGTCGGTGGATGCAATGGCAACCTCAATGGGCGGCAAGACGTCGACATCTGCTGCTTTGGTTGGCTGTAGTTTGGGAGATGATGTTGGTGTCCAGCCACGAGATGCAAACTTGGAGGTGCTGGCACTGTCTTTTGCGGCAGCGACTTCATCGTCGGGCGCTATGTCGTGCATACCCAAGGAGGAAGTCGATCGATGGAAAGCAGGATCGTTGACAACATAGTTCTCGTCAAAGCCAGACTCCTTCAAGCCTGCAGCAACAGTAGCTGCAAAGTCAATATCTTGATATGGCGACTTTGAACGAGCACGAGCATCGGACGCCAATCGCGATGTTGATCGCTTCTCTGGTGTCGCTAACAAAACGGGTGTGTCAGATCGAGATTGATGTTCATATTGTTCGGCAAGGTCCCTGACGCTTCTGGTTCCATCTCTGCGCAATCCTTGTTCCGATGAAGGGCTCTCGTTTGATGCAGCCTGCTCAAACAATGCAGCGAGCTGGTGCGTTCTCGACGACTTTTTAGTCAACACTCGCCGTTCAGGATCATTCACCTCGTCCCTCGACGTGGGGAGGTTGACTGGATCATCTGCAGTGGGTGTGGTGGTAGAGTCTTGTGCGGTTTCAACCGGAACCGCACGATCAGTCGCCTCTGTGAAAGTCTCTTCAGGCTGAACGGTGGAGGCAGAAGTGTCCTTTGGCCTGCGCTTCTTCTCCTTCTTGGCCTTGTTCGAGCTGGCGACAGGCTCAAGTCTCGGTGGCTGAGCCTCGCCAATAGCAGGGTCGACTTCGTGCACGCTCTCAGTGGTCTTCTTTGAACTCTCTTGGACCACTTCATCTGCAGGCTCGACTGAGCGTTCTCCAGCGACGGCAGCTTCAGCGTCAACAGGCTTCTGTGGTGGGGCTTCATCGAACACTGTGTTCTTTGAGCCCTTCTTCTTGTCCTTCTTGGCAGGAGCCATGATCGCTTCTTCTGCATCCACAACAGGAGCCAGTTCCACCTCAGTCATCCGCTCTTGAGGTTCAGCCATGGTGACTTCAGCATCTGTGGTATGTTCAGGTGAAGTAGGCGGCTTGCGAATGTCTTCTAGTACAGACCCGGACTTGTCTTGTACATCCAACACGAAAGGCTCGTCCTTTGAAAGCACGTCTGTCTTCTCCATCGCCGTATCAATCTCTTCAGCCATCTCGGGCTCAGCAGTCAAGTCTTTCGACGGCTCATCTTCATGGTACTGCGAAGCCGTAATGGCTGAGTCAGCCTGCTCGAGTGGAGGCAATGCCAGGTCTTGAGAAAAGTCTCTCGTTGTGTCCACTGATCCCGCTTCGTCGATGAGCTCTATTGGAGCTTCCTCCTTTTGAGCCGCTGGCTTCGCTTTCTTCTTATCCTTTTTGCTCGACTTGCGTGACAACGGCGCTTCCTGTTTGTCAGAGATAGTGCCCTGGGGCTCGATCACATCGGTCGGGATAGTAGGCTCTTCGGAAATAGAGGGTATGGCAGATTGTATGGGCTCTTCCGGAGCAGCGATCTCGCGTGCTTCAAACAATGTCGTCGCGGGCTCAACAAGCGGTGATGCATCGACAGAAGTTGCCTGCTTCGACTTTTTCTTTTCCTTTTTGCTGAGCGTCCTCGACGAAGCCGGCTGCGCAAACTCCTGGACAGCAGGCTCTGGCTCCAAAGTTTCGATCGGAGCTGCAGCTTCTTCGGGTGCCGTCTTTGATGCTTCTTCCTTACTCAAAGCAACTTGCTTAGCTTTCTTCTGCTCCTTCTTGCTCAGCTTGCGGGAAGGCACTTGGACAGATGTTGGCTCATCCATCGCGGCAGGCCCAGCGACCGTCTCCTTCGTCTCAACCGCAGCCTCAGGTTCAGCCGCAGGAGTCGTTGGGTCAGAGTCAATTGTGCCAGCCTTGTCCTTCTTCGCTTTCTTGTTTTTCTTGCCGAGTTTTCCTACTACGTCAAAGAAGGATGTCGGTTGTGAAGAAGCAGGTTCGTCGATACATTCGGTTGCTGCTAATGTTCGATCAAGTGCTTCTGATCGCTGCTTTAAGTCGGCAACTTCATCTTGAATAGCTTTGAGATCGGGCGATGATTCTACGAATCTCTCCTTGTCTGGGTCTTGCTTTGGCTCTGAGATTGTTGTCGAAGTTGGCTCAGAAATCATCTGTGGAACATCATCTAATCCCTCAACAGGTTCTACGAGAGATGGCGATCTTTTCTTGTCTTGCTCTTGCACCGACTCCACAATCGGCGCTGAAACCGGCCCAGAGACGGCCAGCACAGTATCCCGCGATTCGTCCACAGGCACCGCTGGAACTTGCACGTTCCCTTCATCCTCTGCCTCAACAACCGTCGTCGGCAACGTCTCGCTGGTCTTGTCAACATCATCCATCAGCATCTTCTTCTCTTTCCTTCTCTTCTTCTCCGTCTTCTCCGACGTGCGCGAAAGAGGCGATCCAGCTACATCATCATCCCTAGTCTCTTGCTCCAGTTCCCGCGGCGCATCTTGCATAGGAACATCATCATTCTGAGTGACGGCTGCCTGAGTAGGCACATCGGCAGATGGAGGTACTTCACTGGCAATGACCTCTGGCTGCTCGATTGGTAGAGTTGACGAGGGCTCTTCGGTCACAATGGGTCCTTTATGCTTTTCAGGAACGTCCTTGGTGACGATATCAGAGTGTGTGACATCTCCCATTGGAGTCGCAGTGCCTGATGCTGACTTGTTCTTTTTCCCCTTTTTCTTGCCCTTTGTCTTTTTGGCAGCGGTAGATGCCCAGTCTTCTTCTTCTTGAGGCTCGACTTTGGCAGTGGTTTCAGGCATAGAGGCAGCATCCGCGGCGATCTCTTGTACGGGCTTTACCTCTGCTTGGACTAGATCAGGCTGTGGAATAGCTTCAACTGTAGTTGTTGGCATGATAGGTGTCGGGTCCAGCGGTTTTGTCTGCTCTGCAGTGTGTTCGACAATAGGTGCTTGCGACAGCTCTGTGAATCCTGTCGGCTCACTTGTCACTGCTTTTTCAGCAGATTCACCTATGGTAGCTTCGCCGAGAATCTGATCTGGCACTACTTGGTCAATGGATGCAGTCTTTGCTTTCTTCCCTTTCTTTGCCTTCTTGGAAGCCTTGCGGTCGAGTGGCTTCGCATCATCCTCGACCGTGATCTCCTTCGATGCTTCTGGAGGGGTCGGTGGAGCTGCCTCTAATTGTTCATTGAGCCCTAGTTCTTCGGGCTTGGTAGATTGGACTACATCTGCAGCAGCTTCAACACCCTGAGAGGGCTCTTGCTCTACTGGGTTTGACTCCTCAGTTGGCTCAGCAAAAGCGTCTGGAACAATTGGCTGAACAATAGCACGCCCAGTCTCGTTTGAATCGTCGACTTGGCCTTCTTCGACAGCAGCTGGAGCTGTCTCAAATTGTTCATCGAGCCCCCGTTCCTCAGGCTTGACAGGCTGCACAACATCCGCAGCAGCTTCAGCAACCAGGAAAGCTTCTGACTCCATAGGCTCGACAGACACATCAGGCAAACCTGGCTCGGTAGATGTGCCTTCAGCCTCGGCTGCCTTGTCGACCTGGCCTTCTTCCACAACAGCTGGGGACATACTCTCAACGTCCTCAGCCACAGCCTTCTTCTTCTTCTTGCCCTTGGCCTTCTTGGCCTTCTTGGGTGTTTCTGCTGCGGCTTCTTGGGGTTGCTCGACCAAGGGTTCGACCGTCGGGGGCACTACTGGATATTCACTCGGAGGAATTGCTGGCTCTGGTGGCTTGTGTGGAGGAGCGTTTGCGTCGATATCTGAGACGACTGTAGCTTCCTGCTTGACGGTAGGCTCGATAGCCACAATCTCGGCTGGCTGCTCCTTCTTCAATGCTCTCTTTTCCTTCTTGCTGAGCTTGCGATCAAGATCTGGGGTTTCAATAGGTGCATTCTCGTCCTCTACAGTTGGAGGCACTGCAACCTCGGCATCTTGACCATCTTGAGTGACATTTACAGGCTCAGATTGAGGCCCAGGTTCAATGATAGGCGTTGGCTGTACATCTTCAGGGACTGCATGACTATCCGAAACTAGAGGATCTTCAGCGACTGGTTCGACTGCTGGAGTGACTTCTTCGACAAGCTCGGGTTGCTCAGCCAGCGGCTCAACCTCTGGCATTGGTCCGACAGATGATGAGGGAACAGAATCTTTAGTCTCGATTGTATCAGGTGCGACGAAGCTCTCGTCCATCTTCATTGGCTCCTCGGTAACTTGCCCAGAGATTATCTTGTCATCAGAAGCAGTTGGGATGGTGGTGGTGTCAGTTGGAACAAGCTCAAAATCGGTCGTGCTTGTAGTCTTTTTTCCCTTCTTCTTACTCTTCTTCCTTGATGACTTTGAAGGCGCTGGCTCATCGATTTCAGGCTCGGGCACATTTTCAGTCGTTCCAATGGGCGCATCGGCTTGCTCAACGGCGCAGACGTCTCCCATTGGGACATTCTCGGAAATGACGGGAGTTGTTTCAAAGTCTCCCTCCTGCTTTGGATCAGCTTCGAGCGCGGAAGGTGTCTCGATCTGTGGTTCTGGAAATTGCCCGTCTTTTGTCGCAGGGTCAGGGACAGGGACCTCCTGCATTGGTAGCACAAACATCTCAGGCTGAGGTTCGGCAGCATCTGTTGGCTCAACCATAGCCGCATCTCCAGCAATGTCCTTCTCGACAGCAGATGCACCAACCTGCTCGACAACAGGCTGTGCCTCTGAAAGAACCTCTGGAGCAACCACATCTTCCACCACTGGCGTAGCAGATCCCGACTTCTTCCCCCTTTTCCCCTTCTTCTTCGACGCTACAGAAACTACAACCTCTTCAACTGGAGGTTCATCTTGTACCGCAGGAGCAGCGCCCTCAGTCTTGGCAATCGCAGATTCTTTCTCTTGTGCATCAACCGAGGGCTCTCCCACGCTGAATGCCGGTTCCGTTGCTTCAGGGACTTCGGGTTGAGGCCCGTGGATCTCTTCGGTAGGTAGAGTAGCTGTGTCTGAAGCGTTTTGTGTCTTCATTGCCTTTTTCTTGTCTTTCTTTGGTGAAACAGCTGGTGCTACCTCTTCGGCTGGCGCTGGGGGCTCTTCTACATTGGATGCAGACGGTGTTGGTGCCTCGGTAGTATCTGGTGCCGCACTGTCTGTGACGCTTCTTTCAATTGACTCTGGTTCAAGATCTGCACTTGGGTGCTTCATAACACTTGCATCGGCTACTGGCTCAGGTTGGGTGGGCTCTGGGGCATCTTGGGCTGGTTTAGTTATTGGATCCACAGCCTCTCCATCAGCCTGAACGTCTGGAAGGGGCTCGCTTTCTAGAGTGGACGTTGTGGCTGATGCCTTTTCGCTCTTCTTTTTCTTTTTCTTGGCTTTTTTGGACTCTGGCACCGAGGCTCCATCCGGAGGACTCTCTTGGTCGACCGTAGGAGTGGTCGTGATGGTTGGCTCCGGAGCTGTAGCATCCAAAGGTTGTTCGTTGATGGCACTTGCGGCAACTGGTTTTTCGATTGCTGATGCTGCCCCTTCACTTGGAAGAGGCTCGCGAGTTGTCGAGTCTGGAGTTGGATCGACTGTGGCGCTCTCGGGCACGCCAAGTACATCACGGTCGCTCGTCTGGACATCTGGAGCGACTTCGACCGGCGGCGCGACTGTGTCAAGCGACTTCCCCCTTTTGCTTTTCTTCTTTTTCTTCTTGGTAGTCGACTCACCTTCTTCTACTGGCGGGGTGGACTCGGTGACCGGCTCAGTAGTTGGCTCAACAGCAGCCTCGACAGCAGCCTCAACAACCGACTCAGTACCTGGCCCAACCTTCTCCTCAGCAACAGTCAACGGCGCCGATTCCAAAGCAACAATTTCCTCAACCTCAGCAGCAACATCGTCCACAAGAGCAGCCGTCCCCGATTTCTTCTCGTCGTCCACCATTGGCTGCGGATCAGCGATAGTGGCTTCAGCAGTTTGAACAGTCTCTTCATTGACAGTTGCAGGCTCATTGTCAGCGGGAAGAACAACGGTGCTTCGCTCCAATGGAGCTTCAAGAGGGGCTTCTCGCGCGGCGGGCGCAGGTTCAGAGCGTAGCAACTCAGCCTGTGCAGGAGTAGAGTCGTTAATAGACTTTACATCTTCAGTGATTACTTCGGCTGGTGTTGCGGTACCAGATTTCTTGTTTTTCTTCTTGGTTTTTTTCTTGCCTTTCTTGGTGGATGATGGGGTTGCCTCTACTTCTGGAGTATCTGCTGCTTGTTCGTCGAGCAAGGGGGTAGTGGCGCGTTGGTCTATGTCACCAGGAGTTGTTGGTTCTATTGTAGGGTCCATAGTCTCGCTATCAGCAATGGGAGCTTTCGCTGAGGTTTCTGCAATGGGAGGCTCGCTGACTGGCTCTTGGATGAACGCATCATCATCCTTCACTCGGACAGTCTCCTCATTGGGTTTTTCCAATTGCTTTTCATCGACGATAGGCTCTGCTGGTGCGGCTACAATATCTTCGCTAGCCTTCTCATTTTTAGGGATACCACGAGGTGACTCCGGCGTGCTTGCCCTCAACGATGGTCTGATGGGAGATGGGCTAGCACGTTGAGTTGCAGGCCCAGCAGCTGCAGCGTTGCGCTCGAACATTGCAGCCAGCTTACTGATATTCCCAACTTTTCGCTTGTTCCTGACTGGTGTCATGGTAGTGTCGGCTTGGTCTTGTGCTGAATCCATCTCTTGCTTAGCAGGTGTTGCAGGGAGCTTATCGTCAGGTCCTTTGGTCTCTATGACACGCTCAGGCTCCGCCGGTTGTTCTTTGGGGTCCTGCTGCTCAGGTGCTGTAACAACAGGTTCAGTTATCTCCACGGAATCGGCCTCAACTGGGTCGACAACTTCAGGTACGGACTCCTCTTCCGTCTTTTTCTCTTCTCCCGCGGGGCCCAATCCCACATCCTCAACGACTGGATCTTGGGATTTGGTCTTCTCAATGGGCTGCTCCAATTCCATCTCCTTTCTCTCCTCAGTGACAGCCTCATCTGCCACTGCGCCAACGTCTCGCTCCTCGAAACCATTAGCATTCTTCTTCGTCTCACTCTCACCGCCAGAATCAACAAACGCAATATCGCAAACAGATTGGGGATAGGAGGTCGGTATCCCCGAGAAAAGTAAAGGTGTCTCCGAAAGTTTAGAAGGGACTGGAGACGCCTGAGTATCAGAGTTGGCTGCCTCAGGCGTCTCATGCGCTAAAAAAGGCACCCTCTGGTTCTCTGATTTTTTGTTTTGTTTTTCGGCTTTCTTCTTATCTTTCTTGGAGGCTGGCGCAGGCTCGGCAACCTGTTCGGCGATGGCCGGCGCCGTAGTTGGCTCGTCAATGGCTGGAAAGACTGGCGTCTCCTCTGGCTGCTTTTCCACGGAAGAGTCTTCAGGCAATGGCTTGGCTGACGGTGCATCTTCAGGAGCAAGCTCCTTCGTTACCTCATCGGCTGGAGTTGGAAGCTGGGATTCGCCTTGAGCAATTGATTCCCGCTTAGCCTTCTTACCTTTCTTTTTGCTCTTTGTCGAAGCAGGTTCCTCACCCCCAGGGTCAGGGGTTAGATCAGGGGGCTTCGACGGCTCGTCCAACGGTGCAGCAGGCAACGGCTGGGCTTCGGAAACAGTTTCAGCATTTGCGGTAGTGTCCTTGGGCGAAGCTGGCTTCTCAGCTCCAAGCTTATTCGACGACTCCTCTGCAGGAGTTGCTGGCTCAGATATGCTGGCAGCACCTTCAGCAATAGATGCGCGTTTGGCCTTCTTCAACTTCTTCTTTTGCGTCTTGGAGAGTAGCGCCCATTCTGCTGGTTCGGCTTCCTCCTCGTTCTTTTCAGCTGCTGGAAGTACATCAGATTTTGCAATGTCGTCTTGGACTTGCTCTTCCTTGTCTTGTGTCTGAGGAGCAAGTTCTTCAGTCAACTGAATGCTAGGGTCCGCTGGTGTTTCGGCAGCGGCTTTGGGATCTGGTTGCTCGATTGTGCCTTCTATCCTGACCTCAGTTGCATCAGTACGGTCCTCACTCAGAGGTTCAGAAGGCGCGTCGATCGTTCCTGAGCCCGAAGCAAGAGAATCTTCTGGGGCAGAGTTGCCTTTAGCCTTCTTCGCCTTCTTCTTCTTACTTTTCTTTCCCGAAGTAGTGTCTTCTTGATCTTGAAGCTCCTCGGTGGGTGCTACGGCAAGTTGTTCAGGGGTAGGCTCTGCAGGAAGCGCCTGGTCCCCTACAGGCTCCTCGCCGCTCTTTTCAGTCACAGGCTCGGCAACATTTACTTCTTGAACGGGCGCTGGCTCGGGCGCTGGAATAGACTCAGACTGGTGAGGAGTCGGCGCTTCATCCAGAGGTATCTCAGCGATCGCTTGTGGCGCATCTGGTGGAATTTCTTCAACGGCCTTGCTCTCGTCTGATGTTTCTTCAGTCTCGGTCACTGGCTCTACAGTCTCAATATCGACAACGGATTCTCGCTTGGCAGTCTTCTCCACGTCCTCCTCATCCTTCTTCGAGATTGGCGCCGACTGTTCTTCTTGCACTTCCTTTGACGGCTCCTCAATCGGGGGCGAGGCTGCAAGGACGTCTTCAGATGCAATATCTTTGGCGACGGGAGTCTGAAGAGCCTGACCCTCGAGCGACTTAGAAGAGCTTTCCTCAAGTGACATCTCAGTCGGAGTGGTCGTCCCACTTTCAGCAATAGAGCCCCTCTTTGCCTTCTTCTTGTCCTTCTTGCCCTTCTTTGGAACTGGCACCGAGGGTTCTCCCTGGCTGCCGTCTTTGGGAATCTCTTCCACGACTGAAAGGACGGAGACTTCTTCGCTGACTGGTTTAGCCGAAGGAAGGTTATCAATAGCAGGAGTCGAAGCAGGCTCCTCTGTCACTGGCGGCGCGACAATTGTACGATCCTCGACAGGTAGCTCTAATTCCTTCTTCTCTTCCAGAGGCGTTGCAACTTCAGAAGGTGGCTCAGAGATTGACACGCGCTTGCCCTTCTTACCCTTCTTCTTGTCCTTTACCAAAATAGAGGGCGTCTCATCCGCTGCGGGCCCGGGCTCTTGCTTTACTTCGGAGATTGTTGTCGGCTCCTCTGCTCCAACATCCTTGAGCGTCTTTGGGTCTTCTGATGGGGCCGTTGTTGGCTCCATATCAGTAGGTGTAATGGCAGCTTCATCCTTGAGATCAGTTGCAACGTCTGAAATAGACGTCGGCTCCGCGACAAAAGGTGATTCAGCAATCTCCAATGTAGGCGTCTCCAGAGGGGTCGACGGTTCACTCTCAGCGATCGAGGCGTTTTTCCCCTTCTTTTTCTTCTTCTTTGCCTTCTTAGACGTCACAGACTCCTCCACAATTGCTTCAACTGGCTCAGAAGGGGCTGTTGGGTCCGGAACTTGAGGAGCAACTTCAGTATCTTGAATAACGCGCTCAGGATCAGTAGTAGCTGGTGTGGCAGAATCCGTGTTCTCATCCAATGTCACCAATGCAGCATCACCCTGAGGGACTGTCTCGACTGGCACTGTTTTTGGCGATGTCGGTACTGATAGAACCTTCTCTTCTGGCTTTTCAATAGGAATAACTTGAGCCTCGGGATCTGTTTGTGCCTCAAAAAGAGATTCATTGGAAGTCTTTGGGAACTCCTCAACAGGTGTCGAGGGACTAGATGCCACATCTTCTACGATAGATGCACGTTTGGCCTTTTTGGTCTTCTTCTTGTCCTTCTTGGGGGTTGAAGCTGCTGGCTCTTCTATTGTTTCAGAAATTGGCTCGGCTACGGCAGCCGAAATTTCAACTTCAGCGGTAGGATTCTCAGCAGGTTGGGCAGGCTCCACAGAATCTGTTCCATCCCTCTCGACACCTTGTTCTATTGGCGGGGCACTGGCATCTCTGTCGACCCGAGGAACATTTTGTTGGCTAACGGGCTGTTCGTGGTCATTTGGGGCTGAAGTGAGCGGTGCTTCATCAGCTGTGGCCGTGGCAGGAATGAAAGATTCAGCTTCAGTGACGGGAGTCTGAGGCTCTGAGATGGATTTGCCCTTTTTGCCCTTTTTCTTCTTGTTCTTCTTGGAGGACGATGGCGCTTCTTCCGGTTCCACGGGTACCTCATCCGCTGGCAGCGAAGGCGCTGCTTCAATAACCGCAGCGTCGCGAGCTTCGGGCAAAACCTCGGTTGTGGTTGTTTCCGAAGACGCGCCAACATCAGCAGCAGTTTTTTTATCGGCCGTTGGCTCATCCGTCACCGTTGGAAGAGGTTCGTCGGGAACGGGATTGCTTTCAGTGGGCAGAGGATCAGCGGCTTGGAGGTTCTCTTCTAATGGCTGATCGACCAATACTTCGGCTGAACGATCGGCAGGTTGTTCATCTGCCGGTGCGACTGGTTCTTCCCTGATATCTGGCTCTTGAGTAACCTCCCCGGTGCTGCCTTCAGCCACGTCCGGTACAACAGGATTCAGCTGGAGCTCAGCAGGCTCATTGACGGGTGTGCTGGGCTCCGTAGTATCAACCGACTTCCCCTTCTTCCCCTTCTTCTTCTTGGCCTTCTTTGACAGAGCCGTGTCAGTGGTCTGATCGGCAGGCACCTCGCTTGATGGAGTTGCAGTTTCTTTGGCGGTGACTGCTGGTAGAGATGAGGCAACATCTGTTGTCGTCCCGGAACTGTCTGGTTCTCGAGATAGGGGCTGATCTTCTGCCAACGGAGTAGCCACAGAAGGCTCAACCACAGGATCTTGCGAAACCTCATCGGCCGTCTGCTCAAGAGAAGCAGGTGCTTCAGAAGGTCCAAATTCTGGGGCAGGCTTCTCTTCAAGCGGTGTGCTAGGCTCAGTCACATCAATAGACTTGCTCTGCTTTCCCTTCTTCTTCTTCTTGGGCTTCTTAGAGCTCAGTTCCAAAGTCTCAGTTTCGGCTGGCATTTCTGTTGTGGTTGGCAATGGGGCAACATCACTGGGTTCCTGTGCTACCAGCGACGAATCGATTGCCACAGTGCTCTCGGTGACAGCTGAGGCCGGTTCCTGTACAGTATCAATTTCAGCTGATGGTGCTGTAGCTTCGACTTCAGACTGTTTCCGAGAAGGTCCTGGTGTATCAACAATAATAGTTTCGCGGGGAGTGGCTTCCACGGGTACTTCAGACTGAAGCGTGGCTTCTTCATTGATAGGTACGCTTGGTGTAGCGTCGAGTGACTCGTCTTTGTTGTCAATAGATGTCAATGGTTCATCTTCCAGAATTGGTTGAACACTGCCATCGCTTGGTGCCTCGCTCGCAGACACAGGCACTTCCTCAACTACACTTCTGTCTTGCTCCGAAGGTACTACGGGCTCTTCGGTCAATGTCTCTGCAGAAGTTGGCTCAGGTGCAATGGTGGTCGTAGAGACATCAGCGGCACTTGGCTCGATGTCAACCGATTTTCCCTTCTTGGTCTTCTTCTTTTTGCCTTTCTTGAGGCTGGGCAATGATTCGTCTTCGACTAGTGGCACTACAGCCTCCTGGCTAGGCTCTGCCACCGTTTCCTCGACAGAAGGCTCAGAAATAGCTTGTTCAGGGCTATCCTGGGGTGGGACAATGACGGTTGGCATATCTGCCACTTCGCGGTTTGGCTCGTCAGCAGTGGGTGGAACTACATCATCAACCTGGGTCAAATCGGGGCCTTCCATACAAGGCTCAGCCAGTGCTTCTTTGGGTCCATCAGCTGGTGCAACAGGGTCAACAAACGCAGCAGGCTTGGTCGAGATTTCAGTCTCAGTCCTAGCATCGTTGGCGGCCAAGTCTGATTCAATTTCGCCCGGTTTTGCCTGTTTGCCCTTCTTCTTTTTCTTGGACTTTCTTGAGGACACTGCTTGCTCCGATTCAACGGGCGTAGGAGGCTGCGCCAACTCGTCGAGGTCGGCCTTTTGCACGGCAAGCACAGCCTCAGTAGACGCTTCAGTCGGCAGTAGTTCTGTGGTTGGCTGATCCTGGGTAGAGGCAGTAGCTTCTTTGGTGGGCCCTGTTGGTGGGAGTCCCTCTGCGAGCGCCTCTTCACCAGAAATATTGCCAGCTGAGGGGGCCACATCAATAACTGGCTCTGTGAGCACCGTCTCAGCTGCTCGTTCCTCAGCGGAAATTTCGGGTTTGGTGGGCTCTGGCTGGGCGGGTTCGCTGCTAGCTTCCTGCTGCACATCGTCGGCAGCGGGTATAGTTGGTTCACCGGGCTCTCTTGTCACACCCTTCTTGCCCTTCTCCTTTGACTTCTGGGAAGACACTGCAGCATCGTCTACAGTCGGTGGCACGCTCTCTGCCTCTTCAATTTCTGCTGGGACTGCTGTGTCGATGCTAGGTTCAGAAGCCAATGTCTCCTTCTCGTTGGCTGTTTCCGGAACGACAGAGGTAGCAACCTCAGATTGCGGCTCATCAATGGGGAGCATTTCTTTAACAGTTGATGGTTCCACAATAGTGTCACGGGCGGAAGGCTTTTCTTGATCGCCAGCGAGGGAAAGGTCGCTTTGCACTTCTTTGGCAGGCGTGCTAGGTTCGCTCTCCTCTACGTTTTTGCCCTTCTTGCCCTTTTTCTTTCTTGCCTTCTTCGTGATTGCTGGAGCTCCCCACTCGTCTTCAACGGCTGCGTCGGTCGATATGACGGGGAACGGCGCCGATTGATCAGCCGTTGGGATAGGAGTAGCGGCTTGTATCTCAGACGGTGGCTGTGCATCCTTGGCTCCACTGATGTCTTTGGATATCGGCTCTTCAAGGACAGTGTCAGAGGCTGGTAGTGCCTGTTGATCTTCTGCTGATGTTACAGCCTTGGACTCGTCCACCAAAGGTACGTTCTCCTCTGGGGTAGCGGCATCCTCCATGGCAGATGCACTGGGAGTCGTTATGCCCTTGCCCTTCTTTTTCTTCTTATCCCCCTTCGACACTGAACTTGTGGAGGCATCTTCAATGTTTTGCTCACTCGGTGTAGAAGGTTCAATTAGGGCTTCATCCTCCTTCAGAGAAGGCATGGTTTCTTTGGAAATCTGGTCTTGTACCAAAGGCGCCGTAGGTTCAGTCGTTGTCTCCAACATCGGTGGAGGTGGCTCTATGACAGCCATAGCCTCAGGTTCAAGTGCGCGGGCTTCTGTCTCACTCTGGGATTTCTCGCCGTGGTCCGACGAGACATCCTTTGTGAGTGCTGGATCCAACAAAGCCTCAGCTGGCATAGGCGGCTCGACTTCGGCGCCGGCTGAAGGTTCTTGTGCAACATCATTGGCGGCAGCCGAGGACTCGGCAGGGCGCTCATCATTGACTTGTGCAATGACTTCGTCCTGAGGCTCGACAGGATGCTCGATAAGGTCATCTTTGTCCAAACCATCTGTGGGGAGCGGCACTTCGGATGCAAGCTTAGCAAGATCTTCTTCCTCTTGCGCAGGCTGGACGACAGGCAGTTCAAATGGTCGCTCGGCAACGGGGGTACTGGGCTCGCTCTCTTCGGTTGGGTTCACTATACTTCCACGCTTAGCCTTCTTTCCCTTCTTGGCCTTTTTCTTCCCGGCCGCTGACGCGATGTTCCCTTGAGTCGTGATGACCGGTGCTATGGTTTCCGCCGTCGAAAGCTCTTGGACTGTTTGATCAATATGCTCAGCCTTTGACGGGCCTTGGGGCTCTGTCACGTCAGATCCATCTTTGAGGTTTCCGATGTTTTCACTGTCCGCCTCAAGCGACAGCTCAGGCTTATTGATTTCTCGGCTTTCGATACCAGACACAGCGTCTGGGAGAGGACTTGGGAATTCACTTGTAGCGGGTGCCTCCTTTTCATCATCTTGACGCTTGATCGAAGCATCAAGAGCGCCATCGAGGAGAGCTTTGGGCTCGGAAAAAGGTGTTACGGGCTTGGGCATGAAGGATGGGAAGCTGAAAGATGGCTTGCCGTTGTCTGTAAAGAAGACGGTTGGGGGTCGAACAAAGGTTGCTGTGGATGCCGATTGCTGCTCTGCCATCTCCATTTGAACATCCACATCGCGGTTGGTCAAAGACTCCTGGGGTTTCACTTCATCCTGCACTTCAACTTTTGGCGACACTGACTTGAGCTGCTCTGCAGCCACATCGCGAGAATCTGTAGGCGCCAGTTCAGCGGTTTTCAGGATTTCCGGCTCAGGAGTTACACTAGTTGTCGCAACAGGTGCAGCGGGTGAGGGAGGGACAGGGAGAATGTCCTTCTCTTCAATCACAGGCACAGTCGAGGTTGCAGGTGCATCTGTATGCGCAGTGCTCGAGGCTGGTGATGTGGTTTTCTTCTTACCCCACCCAAATGCTCCCCATAGACTTGTACCCCATTTTGGTTTTGACTGTTCAGATGGAGTAACAGGTCTTGCTTTGGCCACACTCTCGGTGCTCTCTTGATTCTGCTGGAGGCTTGGGCTCTTCTCTGCAGCGCTCACTACAGGTTTCACAGCGGGAGCTTCTGGTACAACATCTTGCTGCTCACTAGCCGATGGGGCTGTAGACTCCCAGGTGGATACTTTGGAGTCTTCGACTATAGCAGGCACAGATGGCTCCTTGTCTTCAATCAAGTAGTCCATGACATTAATCTTCTTCTCGGCGTCTTGGTCAACAACAGGCTTTTCATCGACAACGCTGGAGATCTGCTCGTTGGGGGCAAATGCCGGTTCGAGCATCTCACGCTCAAGTGTTTTTTGTTGTGTGTCGTCTTGTGGAAGGACAGCATCGCTTTGCGCAGGCTCGACTGGAAGCTGTGATGGCTCAACTTCTACCTGCTGACTACCACGTTTGCCCTTCTTGTTCTTTCGGGCCTTCTTTCCTTCGGTAACGGCACTAACATCCTTTTCATTTTCGAGAGCGGCCGCTTGTGTCGAAGGCGGAAGGTTAGCAAGTGTTTGCTCCAAGTCTTCGCTGCTAATTGCGGAGATTGAGGGCACAATTGTAACAAGTTCCTCACCCTTCGATGCAACAGAATCGTCAGGAGTTGTTGGCTCCACACCCTCACTCAACACAGCGCGTCGAAGCTCAGCACCCTCGGGACCTTGCGGAGCCGTGCTCGCAAGGACCTTTTCTCTTTGCTGGTCCTTTAGTACAAAGGAGCTAGCGGCGGGCTCGCCAACAAGGGTATCGTCATCTGTGATGATAGATTCTGACTTGCTCTTAGTCCAATCGTCTTCGTTTTCGACAAATGTAGGTATGTAAGGCTGAGCTGCTGGAGCCGATTCAATTCCAGGCTCCTGCTGAGACAGAAGAGTGTCGGAAATTGGCTGATCGCCGTCTTTGGCTCTTGTTTTGCCCTTGTCCTTCTTTTGGTTCTTGAAAGCTGCTGCTGCTAAAGATCCAATCACTGAACCCAAAGCAGCGCTTTGCAGTCGAGATGAAGATGTAGTAGGCGAAGCATCGCCCTCGCGAGCGTCGGGAAGCTCGCGCATCTTTGAATCGTCAAGCGGCGCACTAGGTGCAAGGGGGCTCGCAGGCCGAGGCGAAGTTGACTGCGGTGTTTGAGACTCATCCTGCGACGGGTCGAGGTTTTTTGTCTTGACATCCTCCAATGCAGCAGCAAGGGCGTCATGAGCGGGACCTGTCGACTGCTGCAATGGCGTGAAATCAGATGCTTTGGGCGTAGCTTGTCCAGAACCATCAATATCCTCAATATCATGGTCACCAAGCTCGGGGCCGAGGTGAGGAGCGATAAGGTCAGAGTCTGCATTGATTGCATCGAAGAACGGATCGTCAGAGACCACGCTCGCACTCAGTCTTGGAGACTCCAGTGCAGACTCATACTCGACGTCCGTATCTGTAGGAGTGACAGTTGAAGCTCGAGAAGGACTTCCACTCGACGGTAAGGCAGGTAGTATTTCATCAAGCTCCTCAGACTTGCGGTTTCTTTCGAGCAGATAGAGGGGTCTGATCTCACGAGAAGTCTTGAACTCAGCCGAGTGCGCTTTACCATGCCGCGCACGAAGGGGAGATGTTACAATGGCTGGGCTCGTGGACGACTCTGGTTCAACATCGACGTCGCGCTGTGTACTAGGCGATGTAGGAGGTTTTCGGAAGCGGATTGGCACGGCTGTCGAGGACGACCGACGCCCTGCGGAGGCGGGTGAAGGACGAGTAATCTCTGATGAACGCAAAGGCGATGAGGGTCGTGATGCAGGGAGGGGTGGGAGCTCATCTGGAAAGGCCTCTAGTTGCCATGGCTGCAAGCCTGTGAGACGAGTCAACAAGGCACGACTGTCTTCAAAAGACAGCTCCGGTGGTGTTCTAGGTCGGTCTGTACCAGCTGGGGATGTTGCAAGGAAGCTGTGCTTGTGGTCAAGGGTTGGAAGAGGAAATTCAGGCCGATCTCCAGGAATGATGCTACTGCTGCTGTGTGCCTGCTGTTCAGACTCACTTTCGGGCAGTGGAGCTGGAGTGGTGGCTACGGCCACTGCCCGTTTGTCTAAAAAAGACTGATAATCTTGCTGTTCACCGACGTGTGAAGGCGAGGGGTATCGAGGGTATGAGCGATCCTATACACATGATATCAACATTCATTCTAATTACATGGGAACAACAATGCTATCGCGCATAAGAAGAGCGATGTACCTTGTCATCATATGACTCCCTCCTGTCACCTTCTCCTCGTTCAGAGCGACTGCTCCGCTTCTCGCGGCGACTGCTAGATGAGATAGTAGAGCGTACATCATCATCATCAGAGCCATACGTTGAACCGCGATCCGACCGGTGCTTCCGCCTACGACGTTTGCCTTCTTCATCATCGTCATCCCTAGATCTTGACGACTTGCTCGGCGTCTCTACTAAACTCTCTTTTGACCTGCTAAACATTCCAAACAAACCACTTGATCGCTTCTCCTTCTCTTTCTTGGAACTTCGATCTTCATCATAACGCGAGGACGAAGATATGGCGGAGACATTGTCGTCATCGCCATCGCGCTTTGATCTTCGTCGAGACGGCTTGCGCTCCTCATGAAGGTCGCCAGGTTCAGATGCAGCCGAGGAGCGGGATCGAGCCTTGCTCTCGACCGATCCATCCCTTTCACTCTCTCTCCGTCTATGTTTTCGCCTGCGCTCACCATTGGCTTCGGAGCGAGCTTCAGATATCGTCGAGCGTGTGTCCCAATCGTCGGCAGGATCCTCTACCTCTCGACGACGATGTCTTCGTCTCCGCTCACTCCCGTCGTCAAATTCGTAGCCGCGATCCCGGCTCTGCTCGCGGCTTTCGGACTTTGGTTCGCGACGGCGACGATGGCGTTCTTCACGCTCCGGATCATCGTCGTCATATTTACTTCTTGAAGAGCCAACCGACCTTACGTCGTCATCATGCCTACTCTGAGGCGAGGTAATTGAGCGTGAATCCTGGTCCTCATACTTTGTGCGACTTTTGGGAGGGGAGTCGTTGATCTTCTCTGATTCTGGTGCCTTGTTTCTTGACCTTTGCCGCTCTTCAGAACCAGCAGAGAAAAATTCGTCAGAGTCACGCTCGGCATTTTCTTTTCGTGGCAAATCATCAGGTGCGTGGTATCCAGAGTCAACCACATTGCCAGACGTGAATGAACCAAGCACAGATGAGCTAGGCTCAGCGGATGCCTTTGAGGCTTCAGCAGGGGGCTGCTGGTCAACCGAAGTTGTTTTTTCTGGTGAACCAATATAGTCCTCATATTTTGTCTCTGTTCGGAGCGGAGAGCCTATCGTGGGCGACCAAAGGCCGCTGCTTTGCCTCTTTTCCTTTTTGCGCTTTGGTGTCTTGACTTCGGGAGGATCGTCGATACCGAATACCATGCTGGGTATTGTCGTGCTCGGCTTCTCGTTACCATCATCGGCGCGAGAACCGTTGGTCCGGGATGAGTGGTTGCCGCTTGCGATTTGGCTGTCTGCAGATTTGAGGCTTTGCCGAGCATGTTCTAGGTCTGAAGCCATTCTTTCTTGATCCTGTTTCATAGTTGCTCCAACGATAGCTGCGAATCCGCCAGCCATGGCTGCTGCTGCTGCTGCTGCTGTTGCTGCAGTGGCGGTTTTATTGGCTTTTACGCTACTAGAATCTTGAGTGCGAGGATCTTCACTGACAATAGTGGACTCGTAGGTGGGCCCAGAGACATAGGAAGGTTCAATGTCCCGGATATCGCGCTCCATGGTTGGGCTAGATATTGAGCTGGCATCGCTCTCCTCCCAGCTATCTATGCTCATTCGCGTTGCCGCTCTGGACGACTTTTTCTTCTTCTTCCTCTCCTTTTTGCTCAATGTGGATTCTACTTCAGACACAGTCTCAGTGCCCCGCTCTGAAGCAGAATCTGGAATAGTCCGTTTCGATGAATCACGTGCTTCTACGCTATCGTCAGTATTCTTCGATGCTTTCTTACCCTTTCTGGACTTGGTCACAGCAGAAGCCCATTCCTCTTCTACGGAGGGAGAAGGCTTCTCAGTCGGAGACTCATCAAAGCTGCCGGGAACATGCATTGCTGTAGTTTCGGTTGGTGCATCGCTGACTACCGAGCCCGGCCCCGTCGTTCTCTTGTCGAGGTCTTTTTGCAGGTCTAGATCAAAAGTCGGCTCATAGGAGGGCGTTCGATAGACACTGCTGGATGAGGGAGTTGAATAGACGGTTGATGGCGTAATAGTTGACGGCGCAATGGTTGAAGGCGCAATGGTTGACGGGGCAGCATGCTTATCCGAAAATGGATTGCTAATGACAGAGGCATTTTGTCGCCTGAATTCTTCCCAGTCATCTTTTGATGCTGCCGCTGCTGCTGCTGCTGCTCCTGCTGCCACGGCTGCTGCGGCAGCTTTCGCCTTCTTCTTCTCCCCCTCGCTGCTCTTCTTAGAGACGGCAGTCACAACGCTGTCCCAATCAGAATCCTTCTCGTCTCGTCCTACGTATTGAGTACTAGGCGCAATCTCTGGGGGGCTTTTCTGTACAGGCTCGTGGACTTGTGACGTTTCCGGAGGTTTGTATGCCTGGTAGGTAACAACAGGAGGTCTGTAGGGCTGATAGGTGATTGACTGCTGTTCAACCTTTGGCAATTCATGCTCCACCGTCACTGCATTATGCGAATATGTTTTCTCCTTGTCTTGGTGCTTCAATTCGCGATCAGAGATGAATTGTTCGTGATAAGAGTCTGGGGTCGGCACTTCAAAATGGTGAAACTGGTTCTCGCCCCAGCTGACACGGGATCTCGCCTTATTAGCTTCTGCTGGCCTCGTTTGCTCCTTCGGGTCCACTACAGGCTCAATGTTTGGCGAGGGAGGGAGAGAAACGCTACGAACAGAGGGAGCTCTGCTACCTGGTGGGGTTGGCTGGATGAGAACCAAAGATGGCACAGGCCATGTCGGCTGGGATGACGATCGACCGTCCCGCGTAGCAGTGAATGCGTACGACGCAGGATACGGTGGCGACATGGGGTGGCTATAGTGGGCCTCGTCGTGAGCCTCGTACACCTGTATATCTTTGGCGCCCTCATTTGGATCAACGGGGCGAGCTTTTGGTAAAGTATCGTCGTTCAGGAACTCCTTGGGGGCAAAAAAGTCGGCTTGGCTAACGGGCTTCTGGTTGTAACGATCCTCCCAGTCTTGGAGCACAGCGTTCGCTGTCTGTTTCTTAAAGAGGTTGGGATCAAAAATGTCGTCGTCAGCATAATCCTGCTGAATGTTGCTTGGTGCAAATGTGACTACACTGCTGGGTCCAGCAACCGTGCTAGGCTCGGCAACCTGAACAACTGGTTGTTCGTATGCAGTGTTTCTGGCAGGCTCAATCGTGTGGGCACTTTTGGAGGGTTCGTAGTAGGTTTCGGCCTTGGGCGGATCATATGGCTTTGCGCTGGCGGGCACAACCGTCTCTACGGTCGAGGTAGAATCGCGTCTGCGCTGTCGTTCACTTTCACGCTCGCGGTCCTTGCCCTTGTTCTTGCCTTTGGATTTGGACTTGCTTTTCCTCTCCTTATCCTTGTCCTTGTCCTTGTACGACGAGATGGCTGCACTTGTTATGGCTGCCACAGCACCTGCAGCAACCGCTGTGCCGGCCGTAGTTTTCAAATCTTCTGAACGAATGGTGTCGCGCTCGCGTTCCTCCGACTCTTTATCTTTGCGTCGAATGGCGGTAACAACGGACGTGTCTGAGCCACCTGTCGGTTGCTGTTCAAGCTTGCGACGATTGCGGTCGCTATCATAACGGTCAGCATACTCGTGTGCTTCGCGTTCTCTCAGTCGACGCTCCGCATCTTCACGTTCTCTCAGTCGACGCTCCGCATCTTCACGCTCTCTCAATCGTCGCTCCGCATCTTCACGCTCCTTTACTCGTCGTTCCGCATCTTCACGTTCTCTCAGTCGTCGTTCTGCAGCTTCCCGAATCTCAGCCTCGCGTCTTGCTGCTACAGCACGTTCATTTTCACGTTGCTCAGCTTCCCGGCGTTCTTTGCGCATCTGTTGGGCTTCAGCCTCGAGTTGAGCCCTGCGTTGGGCTTCGATTCGCGCCTCGTTTTCTTGACGCTCTCGCTCCTCAGCTTCTCGAGCTTCACGCGCGTACATTTCGTCTCGTCGACGACGTTGTTCATCGGCAATACGATCAGCTTCCATCTTCGCGAGGCGTTCTGCCTCCATGAATCTGCGTGCCTCTTCTTGTTGGCGTGCTAGTTCAGAATGGCGTCGCTCCTCCTCTCGCTGCATCTCCTGCTCTCGACGCATCTCTTCGTCTCGGCGAATTTGTTCCCGGCGACGGTCTTCGTCCTCTCTTCTACGGGCTTCTTCATCGCGGATCAACTGTTCTCGGCGCCGACGCTCCTCCTCGTCTCTTCGGGCCTCATCTTCCCTCCGTAGTTGCTCGCGACGGCGAGCTTCTTCTTCTTCTTCTTCTTCTTCTTCTTCATCTCGACGATCTTGTTGCTTCCGTCGATCGCGCGCCTCCTTGTCGGCCTGCTCCTTGGTCAGGTTGAAGCGAACGTTGCTCACGTCGCTCGACGGACGATCTGAGCTCTTCGAGGCAGCTATAGCGGCCGCGCCAGCTGTCGCTGCAAGTCCAGCTATGACCGCATCACGCCCCCAGGAAGAAGTGCGAATAGGGGATGAATTAGCCCGCCGGGGAGGCCCGGGGTAGGTAATCTGCTGAGGAGATTGAATCACGACATTCTGGCTATGGTGTTGCGTCGGATACGGCCTTGCTCCATGGTTTGTTTGAGAAAATACAGGAGGGCCTGCTGGTGCCACAAACCCTGATTGGGATGGTGCCTGGGTGGAATAAATGGCTCCTGGAACTTGTTGCATCGGCTGGGGTTGCTGAAGGCTGATGGGGCCTGGGCCTGAAGTGATCATGGGCTGAGGGGCTTGAATGGAGCTCGTTCGCCGTGCGTCAAACGTTGTAGGATCATTGGAAGCGACAGGATACACAGTGTGCAAGGTATGGCCACTGCTCGACTCGCTGTCGTGACGACCTAGCTGAGTTCCAATGGCTGCCCCAGTGATGGCGCCAGCGGCGGTGCCAGCAGCGGCAGGGCCAAGGAGTGAGGTACTGGCTATATTGTCATAGAGGTTTTCAGAAGACTTGCGTTTCTGCTTCCCAAAGCCCCAACGCCAGCCCCACTTATTGGTACCTGAGCCATTAGAAGCAAGAGATTCTTGGCTCTTCCCCTTCCTCCCGTTGTAGTCTCCATACACGAGGCCAGCGTCGCCTGCAGAGTCAGAAGCATCATCATCCGGTAGATCTTCCCACTCGTCGTCACCATAGCGCGAGGCGGGCCGTGGGCGATCACTACTCTTCCTTTGATGATGGCCATTTTGCTTCACAGCTCCCACTTCGCTGCCCGAGTGCTTTCCAGCACGTGCGGCTTTGGCAGCGGCGATAGCAGCTGCAGTAGCACCCAAGCCAGCTAGAGTGGCTTTGAGGCGCTCTTCCGAGTTTCGCCGTTTGGGGGACGATCGCCTCCTCCTTCTCACGTAGCCTGTACCAAAGGCCATGTCTGAGTCGGATGAAGATGACGAACCGTTACCGAAATTGAAGAAGCCCTTCTTCTTCTTCTTGTTGTTGTTGTTGTTATGGAATGTGCTTGCAGACGGCCGGCGCTTAACCTTGGGTGGAGGCGCGGCAAAGAAACCTCCTAGGAAGCCCCCTTGCGCTGCTTGATTGTTCGAGATTTCAATGACAGAAGCCCCCGAGGCTGAGCTTCGCGAGGATTTTCGCCGAAGCTGTTGAGACTTCCTCCGTCGAAGCTCATCATCACTACTATCTCGCCGGTGGCGCACAAAAGTCGCCTTCTTGGGAGACTTGGAACGGCTTCGGTTTGGGCGCTTCTTCCCAAGCGCAGCCCCAAGGGCAACGCCAGCCAGACCTGCGCCCATGGCGGTTCCAAAGCCCGACTTGCCATCTCTAGAGCCTGAGCTTGACCGCGGGCGGGAATGAGAGCGGCGCCGAGAGATCTTGTACTCTTTCCTGTCCTTGGTCACGCCAACAGACATCTGGGACATGCGATCTCTAGAACGACTTCGATGGCGAATCTCCGAACGGCCGTACGCATAGCTCTTTCGGTCCCGCGAGCGACTTCTGCTACTCGGGGCCGAGATTCTCGAGCGCCGGTCACGCCCAGACTTGATGCTGTACGTGTCATCAAAGTCATTGTGGCCCACGCCTAGTACGGCTTTTCCCGCCTTGACAAGACCGATACCACCCAGTCCGGCAGCAACCCATCCAGCAGCATTACTGCCCACCTTCTTTCTTCGCTCATCGCCAGATGACAACGAGCTCTGGGACTTCTTGGAGTGCAGCGAGTACCGGGATTGCTTTTCGATGCCACCAGACGGCCGCATGTATTCGCTGGACCGTCTACGGCCGTAGTGGTGCTTGCGAGGCGCATCCAAGACTGACGAGCGTGGGTCGAAACAGCCTTTGCAAACACCAATGTATTCAGTGTATTCTTCCATCTTCTGCACGTCCTCGTAGTCCTTCCACCAATCAACAAATCGAGAGACGGGGCCGGTATGCTGGTGTTGCTGGGCCATACCACCAGCCGCCATGTATGAGTTTGGGGGCCGGCCCGTGCCGTTGTAATTCTGTCCGGGGAAGGCTCCAGGGGCCGAGGGATGGCTGTGGTCGTGGCTGTAGGAGTGGTTGTGGGAATGGTCGTGCGAGTTGGAGTGGGAATTGTGCTGGTGAAGGGCATATGCAGCGAGTCCAGCGGCGCCCGCAGTATACAGTCCGGCATTGCCGCTAGACGAGTAGTGCTTCTCAGACTTCTCAGACTTCCCAGGGCGAGGGGGCTTGGGAGGAGGCGCGCCCTCATCCATGGCGTGAGAAGAAGCAGCCACATAGCCACCACTGCCATTTGTGGCCGCATTGGAGGGATTCTCGCCCTGGTAGTACATTGACGCTGCCGAAGGGCCCGCGCCAGAACCTCCATTGGTGTAGGAAGTAGACGTGGTGTACTTGTTGGATGCATTGTAGCTGGTCGACTGGTGGTGCATGTTGGAGGAGCTGTGGCCCACGGCGTATCCAAGAGCAGCTCCACCCAGCGCCAGCTTCCCAGACTTGGCTGGTTTCGAGCTTGGGCGAGGTGGTTTGGCGGGCGCGTAGTCGTCGTCGTCGTGGTCGCCGTGGTCGTCGCTAAAAGCACCGGGCATGCTGGCGGGTCGAGGGGGTTTTGAAGGGGCAGTGTTGTCTGCGCTGGCAGCATAGAATTCAGCGGCAGCGCCCGACCCCGTGTCTGCCACGGGGTTGGGCTGGGCTGTGGCAGACATGAGATGGGGCGTGTCCTGGCCTATGATGACCGACGGCTGCTGAGGCCTGACGCCCGGCTGCTGCTGCACACTCTCGCCCTGGTCGTTGTAGTAGTCGGCAGCAGCGCCAAACGGATGGCCACCGGGCAGCGCGCTCGACGTGTACTGCACGGGGTCTTGTCCGGGGAATTGGTCGTGGACATGGCTCGACATTGCGCCGGCCATTTGTGGGCTTGATACTGGCAGTGCGCCAGACATGACGGGCGCGCCTGTCTGGCCTGGGAACTGCGAGAAGCCTGGCGGAGGGAGTCTGGGGCTGTCGACAATGTCACCCCTATAGCCGCCGCCGCCGCCGCCTGATGTTTCTGAGCGGGAGGAGCGCCTCTTGTCCGTCTTGGGGTCCTTGTCCTTGCTCTTGCTCTTCTTGCGGTCCTTGTCGTCGTCGCGTCGCCATGTCGATGCTGACGACTCGTCGCGTCGACGGGCATGGCGCTCTTCACGCGAGTCACGTGGATCCTCGTACAGGTCGTCGTTTGCCCTTGCCCGTGGCCTGTGGTCCAAGGCAGTGGCAAAGGACGCAATCGAGGACGGCGCCGTGTCGCGTCGAGATGGCTTTCGTGTCCACGCAGATGGCGTGACCGAGGGCAAGTCGGCGTCTCCATCTCGGTCTCTGTCACGTCGGGCACGCGTGGAATCGCCAGTTCGACGGCGGCGGCCCTCATCGTCCTTGTCTCTGTTGGACGAGGCGGACGAGTTGCCTGTGAATCTGCTCCACATGGTGCTGGTTCGAACCTCACTGGAATGGGCCGGGGTGAGGGTGGATGTGTGGGCAGGGAACTGATCGGTAACAGAGTAATAGAGTAATAGTAGTTAATAGTTAATGACAATAATAATAACAATAATAATACCAACCAAGATGATCAAGCTTCTCTTGGTCAAAAATGCTGGGATATCAAAAGAGAGAGAGAGAGAGAGAGAGAGAGGGAGAGATAGACACAGAGAAGTCGTCAAGTCGTTATATCGTACTAATCGTAGTGGCAAGTGCAGTGCGGGGATGCAGTGGAGCAGTACAATTGACTCAGATGCAGCCTCTCTCTCTTCACCCGTCCTATGGCGAGCGATGGTGTGTTGATGAGTCTCAGCTGTCGTTCTCCCGTCGGGCGTGTGTTGGCGAGTCGGACAGGGGGGCCAGTGCCGCTTTTGCTGCACCGAGGCTGGGCCAATCGCCTGTCTTGACTACCTACTATGTGCAGTAATTATTAACTAATTAGTATTACTTTGATCCCTGTCCAGCTGATTCGTATATACGCAAACACTGTCAAGTTGCATCAAGTTTGTTATTCACGTCGTGTAATACCGAGTAGTGTCTACCGAGCAGTAGTGCATGCCCAAGACTAGCCTTCATTCCTCGCCAGGTCCCCCATGTCCCCCCATCTACATCCATCT
>SSBG01000013.1:287715-298779 GCA_028220655.1 Shiraia bambusicola | reverse complement strand
TTGCCCTTGCCCGTGGCCTGTGGTCCAAGGCAGTGGCAAAGGACGCAATCGAGGACGGCGCCGTGTCGCGTCGAGATGGCTTTCGTGTCCACGCAGATGGCGTGACCGAGGGCAAGTCGGCGTCTCCATCTCGGTCTCTGTCACGTCGGGCACGCGTGGAATCGCCAGTTCGACGGCGGCGGCCCTCATCGTCCTTGTCTCTGTTGGACGAGGCGGACGAGTTGCCTGTGAATCTGCTCCACATGGTGCTGGTTCGAACCTCACTGGAATGGGCCGGGGTGAGGGTGGATGTGTGGGCAGGGAACTGATCGGTAACAGAGTAATAGAGTAATAGTAGTTAATAGTTAATGACAATAATAATAACAATAATAATACCAACCAAGATGATCAAGCTTCTCTTGGTCAAAAATGCTGGGATATCAAAAGAGAGAGAGAGAGAGAGAGAGAGAGGGAGAGATAGACACAGAGAAGTCGTCAAGTCGTTATATCGTACTAATCGTAGTGGCAAGTGCAGTGCGGGGATGCAGTGGAGCAGTACAATTGACTCAGATGCAGCCTCTCTCTCTTCACCCGTCCTATGGCGAGCGATGGTGTGTTGATGAGTCTCAGCTGTCGTTCTCCCGTCGGGCGTGTGTTGGCGAGTCGGACAGGGGGGCCAGTGCCGCTTTTGCTGCACCGAGGCTGGGCCAATCGCCTGTCTTGACTACCTACTATGTGCAGTAATTATTAACTAATTAGTATTACTTTGATCCCTGTCCAGCTGATTCGTATATACGCAAACACTGTCAAGTTGCATCAAGTTTGTTATTCACGTCGTGTAATACCGAGTAGTGTCTACCGAGCAGTAGTGCATGCCCAAGACTAGCCTTCATTCCTCGCCAGGTCCCCCATGTCCCCCCATCTACATCCATCTACATCTCTGCCATAATGATCCTTCTGCCCGTCCAGGAGCAAACGCAATCCATGGCCCATAGTCATCCTCTCTCCGCTTTTGCTTTTCCTGCTCGGCATATAACCGCCAGCCAAAATCTTCCAAGCTCCTTGCCATCATTCTCCCATGCTCTGGTAACATGCCATCCAACATCTATCCACCCCACACCTAGGGTCGGCCTCCAGCCATGAGGAATTGCCGAATCTGCATAATCTGTGCCCGGTGCTCAGGAGGCAACTGGTTGATCTGGTCTTGTGTGAGTGCCAGCACCTGAGCATACATGGCTTGCTGGTCCATGGCTGGGGGCTGCGCTGCAGGCTGTGGAGCTTGTGCATATGCTTGCGGTGCATGCGCTGGAGGCTGAGGCGTGGGTGTAGCCTGGGGTGCATACAAGTAGGTGGTCGGCGGTCGCGAAACGGGTTGCGGTGCTGGCTGTTGTTGTTGTGGTGGTGGTGGTGGTGGTGGTTGCGCAACTGGGACTGGAGCGGGCGCCGGCGGTGCTGTCTCAACCAGCGACCCGAGTATCTGAGGATCCACAAGGTTCAGCAAAAGGAGCGACTGGAATATGGCGTAGGCAAGCTGGGGCGCCTGTCGTAGCAGCTCCGTCGCCTTGTTTGGGTCGGTCATGACGAGGCCCTTCATTTGCGACAGAATATCGAGAAGCTGTGGCGCAGGCAGTGTGGATAGTGTGCGTGATATGGCATCGGGACACGTCAGGTTTGGGGGCAGGTCGACGCCTGGGGGAAGCGGGGCCAGTGTGCTTGATGGTTGTGCTTGCGCGGGCTCTGGCTGCTGTCCATTCATGGCTTGTGCTGCGCTCTGGCTCTGCTGCTGGCCCAGGGTTGATGGCGCATTGTCGCCAGCGCCATTGTCGTTTGACCAATCCACCCGCAATTTCCTGCCCATGATCTCGTAGTCGTTGAGGTTCCGCACCGCAGATGCTGCTGCGTCTGCATCGGCAAACTCTGCAAAGCCAAACCCCTTTGGGCGCCCAGTCTCCTTGTCGTATACCAAGCGGAAGTTATTTACTTGTCCGACGCGGCCGAGTGTTTCGACTATGAGTTCCTCTGTGCCGCCTGTTGTCATTGTCAAATATGAGCCTTGTTGCAGTGCTGCGTGGAAAGAGTCTACAAACCATAGGGAATGTTCCCGATGAACACCACACGCCCAGCTTTATCGTTGGGCGCCATCCTTGAATGGTTTGCGTGTTCACGAATGCGCGCGATATTGTGTGGAATCCAGAGTCGAAATGAAGCCGTGTAGTATTAGAGTAGGCTTGGCCTTGCTGACTACTTTGTACTAGCGCAAACTCCCAGTATTATCATCATATTATCTTGTCAGAGGGCCAATGAGAGAAGCTGTAGAGCGAGAATTCTGGCCAACTAGCCAATCACAGCAATATCTGCTCTTGACTTTTAACAATCACCCAATTAGAGCGAACAAGGGATCGGGAATCGGGGGATATCTCTTGCCCGACTCCGACTCCGAAGAATACCCGGCTTGGCATTGTTTGTTTCAACTTGTTTCTATTGACTACCACGTGACTACTTTAATCAACCACCTGCTCAGTCTCTACCTCGATGAGATGGAGAATCTGGAATTGAGTATGAAGATAGATACAGAGGATAGCTTGTCACGCCTCATGCGTCAATCGGTGTCAGATGGCAAGTTTTGGTTCCATGCGCTCATCGAATCTTGCTACGACGCCGACTACTGCCCTCCATGGAAAGCCCTCCGAAAGCTGATCCCAGACGTAGATAGGCATGGCTGTCTTTCCGAATCGGATAGGCGGGCTTTTGTTGCGAAGAAGCTTGAGGATTTGGCCTCGTACACCACGTCGTGGGAGGCGATGCAGGCTGAGAGTCTTGGCAGAGGAACCTGGCAATGCCCTCGCTTTGAAATTGGCTAGTCGGAGGGGTATTGTTATATAAATACTGGTGATTTTATTTGAAGCTAAGCGCCATCTCCTTCCTGTGGGGTTTCCTAGTATAGCTAGAACTGAGGGATAGCTAGATATCGAGTGTGGCCAACTACAAAGGTAATAGTAATTGCGAGAAAGACTTGCCAACAGAGCGTAAGTTAGAAGGAAAGCAAAAGGCATTAAAAGAGAGTAGAAGATTTGGGTAAGTTAATACTGCACGAAACCTACAATGGCATTCGAAGAGAACACCAAGAGATGTATTCCTAATCCCTATAACTTGAACGTTTGAGTACATGCATGGATTCACCAAGTATCACGCTTTGCTAACAATTAGTGGAGGATGTCTACCTTTTATGGGGAATGTGTCTAAGCTCACAGCCAGATCGGTGAAAGCTAACATGCACATTCCCCTTTGAGGATTAGAAAGGCAGGTTTCGCTAGCGCTTGAAAAAAAGACCTGTCTCTTGCCTGTTCCTAACTGCTCGTCCGGCTCTTAGATTTGTTCTCTACGAGTTCTTTCCATCTACACTTTCGGTGCACAGCACTCGCCATCCTGCCCGACAGTTGCCTCTACGTTTGGCTGCTTATGCTGCACGCTCAAGAGACTGCTCTTGTTGAAGCTTTGCTCACTTGGCGGAACATCCAGCGCTGGATTCTTGTCGAAGAAATTAACCGGCTTCATATGGATCTTTAGGGTCTCGCAAGCTAGCAACAATGGTGAGTATCTGATGCTTTGCCACTGTAAAGGAAAAGGTGACTTACGCATCACAGGAAAGTCTTCGACCCTGGGAACATGGTTGATGCCAACTTGAATGAACAGGACCAAGTCTGTATCCTTTACGTCCTCGTTTCTGCTTGCCCATGATCGCACGCCAGTGCCGCCGCGCGATTGATTCGTATACAATCCACCTGGAAATAGCTCTCCGTCGCGGTGTTTGACGACGTATACGTCATGATCAGAAAACTCGGAGCGCTTGTAATGGTAGCTGTCCTTGTCTGCGAGGAGTTTCTGAAACGGTGGAGTCTGGATCTTGTATGCGACAGGTTTTCCATTGATGGGGTTCCGCTTGTTGACATTTTGTATTTTGAACGTGCGGTTGTTCTCGTACACTACGTCAAGTCCGCTTGATTTCTCGACGACGGTTTCCTTGATATAATAGCCGACTCCGTGAGGATTGAAATCTGATCGAGGCATCGGAAAAGCCTCGTCGTAGGCAAGTCTGTTATCGTGGCCATCAATCATGGGGTCAATACGGAAACTAAAGATATGCTGATGATGGCCAGCTAGCACTCCGGGATGTACGACAGTTCCATACGGTACCTCGACGCCTTCGTCAATGGGTTGCGTACTCAAAATACCCGTCGCACGTATTTCATAGTCAACCTCCCCAGCTTGGTTGAATATGAACGCCAGGATATACTCGTAATTTGACACGGTAATGATGGACTGCAAGACAAGTTCGCGCGACCGTGTGGCCACGCCGCGTCCGGTTCGGTAATTGACATGCTTCCAGCCAATTCCATTGTCCTGCTCGTGGATACAGATGACATTGGGCATGTCGGTGACACCACCCTTATCGTCTGATAACACTGCACTTAGGTAGTAAATTGATCCCAGACAGTCACAACCAAGCTTCAGGTTGTTTGCCATGATACCTGCACCGGCATCGCCTAAATCGAAGGCAGATTTCTAGGTTCTAGGTCAGTTCCAGCTTTATAAATCTGCATGGTTGACATACCTTGTGGAATGGATGTCGTGGGTCCGCATATGGAATGCTCATTTCGCTGAGACTCATGCGGTAGAACAGTGTGCGGTTGTCGTATCTCACATCATACAGCACCATTCCCTCTCGCTGATTGAAGCCGACCCGGAATTTCCACTTTTGCCATGACAAGACGCTTGAAGTGCCCTCTTCTTGAACCTTGAAGCTCGCCCCTTCAGGCTGAATTACATTCAGTGGCTTGAGGTCGGTACGAAGCTTTTGCGCTTCAGGGATGTATTCATTTGGGGGTTGGATTTTGTACTTTTGAACGGGTTTGATGGTGTTGTCAGCCCCAGTAGGGATAATATCAACGCGGATGACCTTCATGCTTGCAGTGCTAACGACAGGCGAAATTGGTAAAGGTAAAGCATAGTGATTGGAGTCAGCTTCGGAAGAGTTCATGGGGTCTCTGATGTAGAGCCAGCATTGGTATTGTCGTTCCTCGTCATTGATGCCGTCTGATCCATAGATCCAAGGGTCGCTAATGACGACAGTTCCCTCGGGCAGTTCCAGTTTTGCAATCTCGGCTTTCACTCTCTCATCAGCGAGTGCGGCCGCTTCAATAGCGATGATTTCTTCGCCATCGCCATTGGCGTGCAAGAAAGGACCTAAGAGAAGATTCTGTTCTAGGCGACTTGTATCAAGGTTGACGATGGCTTCGTGGAATTTACTCTAATGAGATGTTAGTTTCAACTTTGATTGAATATACGCTGTTGCATGCAGTGTTTCTTATGTAGTAATTGATGAAAGCCTTCCTCGATACTGTCGGCAGTGGCTGTCCGCTGTGCTCAGCCTCGAGGTACTTCAACACTTCCGTCTTGGGGGGCTCTTGCAGAGTCACAGCCTTGAAGTGGAACTCGGTGTTTGCTGGCCATGCTGCCTTGACAATCGAGGCTGCTGCTGTAAGCTCCGATGCTGACAATGGGGCAAGTGGGTGTGCGGGGGACATTTTTGATAAGCTGTACGAAGGGTCACGTGGAATCAACGAGAAGAATTGTAGTTGTTCAGAGCCAAACAATCTGTCTTATATATATATAACTACACTCAGGCCATCATCTTAACTTTGGTTACCTAATGCTGTGTCTTGGATATGCAAACGAATCAAGATAGGAAGATAGTGGACGTGATGGCGTATGATCATTGGTGTCTCCGCACTACCGTATAACCTGTCATACACATAAGTGGCAAAGTGATGGTCTAGCGGCCGCGGTACCACCGAGTGAATTGACAAATCACAATACAGCCCGCACACTCCGTATTAATCTTGTATAATTACTACGGAGCAGCAGTTAGTAAGCACACCAAATATCCCCCAACGCAGCCAGTCGGTGGTACTGCGGCCGCTAGACCATCACTTACGTGTATCACATTTATCCCTTGTGCTGTTGGAAACTGTCTTCGCTTAGAGTAAGCCAATCAGAGGCCCTGGTTGCGTTTTAGCGATGGCGCGATGCAGTGGAGTACAAGGTGGATAAATTGATCGTATGGATGAAGTTCAAAGTTCCAATATGGCCCGTGCGTCAACCAGGGCCTCTGATTGGCTTACTCTAAGCGAAGACAGTTTCCAACAGCACAAGGGATACGGTACAAGAAGCAGTCGGGAGGACTTACTCGACAGAGACAAGCGCGCATCCCAATTCGCACCTGAACAGCGGATCACTCAAGTCACGAGACAGATAAGATGATTACACATGAGTAACTACTCACCCCGCCCTCTCTTTTTGTTCCACGATGGCCGTTATTGACTCCTATTTGCTGACAAGACAGCGTAGCTTGACATGAACATGAACTCCACAGCACCCCAGACTAACTATGGTGAGCCCTGAGGTTTAGCCGACGATTACTTGACAAAGGCAAGGATTCCAAGATTGTGCTAGTCTCACCAGACTACACTTTGAGATAGACGCCCAGTGCCTCAATACCTGATCCATTGACACCGGGCTGATTGAGACCAATGCGTGCAATCAGAGTAATAGACGGCTTAAACTTGAGGAAAGTACCACGACATAAGGTTCCTCTTGTGTCAGCCTGGAAGAGCCGTAGTCAAGAATGGAAAAAGAGTTTCACAGAACGCAAAGATTGCGCGCAAGAGAAGTAAGTCGGAACATATTCACAATGAAGCTTGCATTCAACAAGTAGCAATATAGAACAACTACGACAGCTGCCGAAGCTCATTCATACGATAGAGAAACGATGAATCTACAGAATTCTGAATAACAGTAGATGTATAGCTACTGGAGTCTATCGACTTTATACCAATTATAAAACGCGGTTAATGTCTGACGGTCTCTAAATCGTAGTTTATTTCCGCTATGCTAGTATATGGACGGTGCTAGAGACTTGACTACTGTATAGTAAGATTTACAAGAATCCGGAGTATTCTACTTTGTTTCCACCTCGAAACAACAAAGGCGGAACAAATACTATTAGCGTGGGGAAGCAACACGACCAATACAGGAATAGGGATGTTTCACTACAAGAGCACAGAATGTTGCACCCACTTGCTTCAGTCATGCCAATCAAGCGTGCGGCGTGATTGGTTGGCTAGTCAATTTTCCATTTATTCGTGTTCCGTGCTAGTTTACTCCGTGGTAATTTGCGATATTACCCCAGAAATTAATCTACTTGGTGAGCCTGCCGCTTGAAGATGCGCCCACTTCACTTCTGATGATCCTCACAACCTTCTTAATCGATTCTTTGCTCTAATCGATTCGAAGTGAGAGCTTTCTCTTGCGCGGAACCGTTCCCTGGCGCTAATTTTGAGGGCGCATTTTATGCTGCTTGGTAAGTATTGCATGACCATACCAGCCTTGCATCATTGTCACCAATCTAGTTTTGGATAACTTCCGATATACATCCACCGGCAAAGATGGGCAGCAGTTGACCCCATAAATCAGTTCGTTTGCCGGCATGAAGATGCCGGACTGCTAGCAGTGTGACGTCTCTTTATTTCGAAACCTCATGCCTAGCCAATTTGAGCTTGACTGCTGGCCCACGTGCGAAATTCACTGGCCTTTTAATATGTAATATGGAAAAGATAGCCATCCGAGCCCGTTATGCCTGTAGCCACTGGCGTATAAGGTCAGAAAAGGACGTCTCATACTGTGAATCATCATTCCTGAGCTTCGCATCATAAACCATCGAATCCAACTTACTCGGAGAGTTTATAGCCGTGAAGACCATCTCCATCGCCACCGTTGCCCTCGCAGCCCTCGCCAAGGTTGCTCAAGGTCATTGTATGCGTCGTGAAAGTCGTTTGTAACGAACATTACTGATCAGCAATAGACATCTTCCAATACCTCACTGCCAACGGCCAAAAGGGTTCACTCTTCCAGAACATCCGCCCTGTTCCCAACAACTCGCCTGTTACTGAGCTCTCAGACCCCAATCTGAGATATAATGTCAACGGTGGGAGTGGATCGTCAACTAGCACTGTCTCAGTCGCCGCTGGCTCGAGCGTCTCCTTCACTGCTGACCAAGCAGTATACCATCAGGGACCTGTAACCTTTTGTAAATGAGGTCTTTTTACTCGAATTGGAAATATCGCTGACTAATTCTCAAAGACATGAGCAAGGTCCCCTCTGCCTCATCTGCTGATGGATCTGGAGACTGGTTCAAAATCAAGGAAATTGGCCCAGACTTCCCATCTGGCGAAGCAAAATGGGACATGAGCAGTAAGTCTCTGATCCGCCGATCCGCCCTCACAGTGCTGATATGTAACAGTCACATACTCGACCACGATTCCTTCCCAGGTCCCAGCTGGCGAGTACCTGCTCCGCATTGAGCAGCTCGGCATCCATAACCCTGGTAAATATCCTTACGCGCCAATTCCTCGGAATATACTAACCTTAGCTACAGGAGCTCCTCCTCAGTTTTACATTTCATGCGCTCAGCTCAAGGTCACAGGCGGTGGAAATGGAAGCCCTTCACCAACCGTCAAGATACCAGGACATGTCAAGTCGGCTGACCCTGGTTACACTGCCAACATTTATAACAACTTCAAGAGCTACATTGTCCCCGGTCCCAAAGTCGCAACATACTAGATTGAATTGTCCCTGAGCCACAATGCGCATTCACTGCTTAGGTTCACAACAGCCGGGTTTCAACTGTTACTTTATTTGTACATATTTTGATAGCATAGCTTCCCAGCACATACATTTACAAATATTGCACTACCATAGTCATACATGATCTGACTCGACTCGCAGTGTCTTGACGGACAAACAGTCACTTTGAATTCTGGTGATGGTCATGGACATTCTTGAATTGCAAGAGCATACTTCAATGCCAGGCTATCGTTTGATAGTGCCAACACGCCGTCATATACACCACGGTGTTCGCACACCAAACACCAATATGCATCACCCCTTGCCATGTCCATGTCCGTAGTCACAACCAACAAGAGCAACATTTGCTGTTGGAATCACGACTTCAACTTCACACATTGCCAGCACTTTGATAATGTTGTTATATTTATACACAGCGGTCGAACCTTCTGCGTATAATCATCGCTATTCCACCTCTCCAACTCTTCATGTTAATTCCCGGGTTTCGCATCCCTCTTCTCACCATCTCTTTCCACAACCATCAGTGTTGTTGAAACTTTCAAACTCTTCAAAGTCCCTTACTCCACCACCGCCACCACCACCACCACACATCTTCGCCCCTCCCCCCCCCATCAACGCACACATGACCGGTGCCCCCTGGCTCGCCAACGTCGCCAACAACCCCAACATCAACCGCGACCCTCCACCCCCACCCCTCAACGCACCTCCAGCAAGCGCACCTCCCCCCCCAGCAGCCAGCACCCAAGTCGTCGTAGAACAACGGCAAGAGAACCCAATATACAGCCCTCCCATCCCCATTGGCATAGGGGCCCCGCCTGCCATTGGCTTTCTTCCTCCGTTTGGCATGGGCGTCGGCATAGGTGCGTTTCCACCCATATTCCCACCCGTCGTGCCCGCCATGGACCCCGCATTCTTTGGCATGGCACATGGCACCCAAGGCCCGCTGGCACCCATTCGCACAGGAAACTTCTTGCCCGGCGCTCACCACGGCATAGGCTTTGGAATCCATGCTGCTGGAGGCGTGCCGTTTCCGCCGCCGCCGCCAGGCGCGATTGCCGGGGTTGTGCCGCCTTTTGCGCCGGCCGCGCCGCTGTGGGCGGGCGCCCTGGCGTTTGGAAATGTCCCTGCTACTGCTGCTGCTGCTGTGGGTGTCGGGGGCGTGGTGGCTGGGGGGGGAGGCGCAATGCATACGCGGCCGGCGCCCATGGCTCATGATGGTAATATGGGGTTTCCTGCTCAGCCGCCGCAGCAGGATGTCACGCAGATTGCGGGCGGGATTCCTCCGGGCGTCACGCTGGTTGAGTCGGCTGAACATTCGATTGTCATTCATCTCAAAGGTCAGATTTGCCCGTGGCTGAGTCCTGGGGCGTCGTTTCTTACTGAGCCTTTGGCTTTTACTAGCAGTACGGGGTTGAATCGGCTTATTCAAGTGTTGAATGATGGTAAGCCTGATGACGAGTGCGAGAATATGGCTATTACAGAGTGTATTGAGTTGGGCAATGGCATGTGGGAGAAGGGTCAGACGTTCAAGTATAACGATGCTGTGTCGCGGGTGTTGACAATGAAGGACGCTGGGTGGGATAACAAGAGGAATAGGACCAATGGGCAGAGTCTGCATCTTTGGTGTCATCGTATATAGAGAGGTTTGGTAGTTTCTGCTTTGTTTTGAGGTTAGAATCTTTTTGCGAGCTTGGTAGTACTGTCGGGGCTTTGCGACAGTATCGTTTGATTGAATATTTTGAATTGTTAGTATTTTATCTAGATAATAAATTGTATAGTTAATATCTTGTTAACTACCCCTTTTCTAATCTATTAGGTTATTACTAGATAGTTATTATATCTCTATAAGACTAGTTACCTTTAATTATTCTAGTAATGTCTGTTCCTTAATGTCTAAGCTTAAGTACTGTCAGCTACAATCCTCGCCCAGCTCGCCCATGCGCGCGCGCTCGCGCTCTAATAGGAGCCTTATACAACCAATATTAGGATTACCTATCCTATCACAAGCATAGGGTAGTATAGAGGGAAGTAGCTAGGACTTAGCTAAAGGAGCTCTCTTCTTCACGAATCACGCTCAGCTTGTGTATATAGATCCTTGTGCTCCTATCTCTATAGGACAAGGGCTTTTAATACAATTAAGAATTAATTTAAAGTTCTTATTGTTTATTTCCTTATACACCCTGCTCTCCTATTGATTTGTGGATAGAGTACTCTACCAACAGCCTAGTCTTTATAGTAAGTAGTAAATAGTAAATAGTATCTTAGCTTCACCAGGTACAGGAAAAGGGTGAATAGTTCCAGGAAACGAGGTGAAAAAAAAATCAGGGGGGGGGGGGGGGGGAAAGGGGAAGAAGGGGGAGGGGGGGAGGGGGGGGGGGCAAG
>SSBG01000013.1:196773-222111 GCA_028220655.1 Shiraia bambusicola | reverse complement strand
AAAAAAAAAAAAAAAAAAAAAAAAAAAAAAAAGACTCAGAATTCATAAATCTTCTCCTGTTATTATTACTCTTCCACCCCCCTTGGACATGACCTTCATATGCTCCTCCAATATACACTCACTCCACCAACCGGCCGCGTTTTCTACCTCGGCTCCCCAATCCACCCCAAAATCCTCGCCCGCTTCAAGTTGGCTAAAAGCAACGACGCCCAACATGGCAGCTACGACGTGGCACAGGCGGTGCACTTTCCCGCATCCAATCGTGTTCAAGGCCCATGTGAGCCTCTAGGTATTTGATCGTTGTGTTAGACAGGGATGCAAAAGTGGTGAATGAGGGGTACAGTGACGGAGCGATTCTAGAACTGTGAAGGCTTTGGGTTTTTAACTAGTTAGAGGGGCCCTCTCGCGGTTGCGAAGCAAGGATATGTATATATATATAGTTATATATATATATATATATGATCGTCATGTCATGCTTTCAAGACAAGAAATCTTTGGCCGTATATCAGTTATCATATTTTTATATAGCAATTTGTATTTTGTATTTTGCTTGTCGTCAGCTTCATTTCATTGCATTGGCTGCGCATAGCTCCAGGGTTGACAAGCCGGACAGCATCTTCTGTGGTTGCATCCAGTCCCTGTGGGGGGAAATGAATAGTATAAGAACATAAAAGTGACAAACGTCACAAAGTGTTTTGAATGCCTCAAAAGTGCGCAAAAAGCCCCGGGGGTATCGTAAAAAAAACAAGTTCAGCTGAACAAATAAGGTGAGAGGGATGTGCAGTCAATAGACAGTCGTTGCCAATGCGCACTTTTTGAAGCCAAGGATACACTAGCCAAAGAGACAAGTGCTATCGATTCAGGCATGGTCGTGGAGAATATGGTTTATTGTTGAGCCCTAAAGTCTTCAGTGTCGTCCTCGTCGTCCTCGTCAAAGTCCCGGAGTAGCTCAAGACCGCCGAATTCGTCCGCGTCGGGACTGGACTCGGCCATCATACCCTCGCTGTGGAGAGAGCCTGCGCTGGCATGCCGTTGAGACAGAAACTGATCAACGTTCATGTCTGGGCTGGGTTGTTGTTGATTGAATGCGTTGCCTGATGCGTCCAATCCAAGAAGATCGCCAGCACATCGCGCCAGATATTCATCGACAGCCCAAAAATTACAGCCAGCGTGGCGCAAGACTTCATTCTTCAAACCCAACACTTCCTCACGTAGCATTGCTACATTTGCCTTGAGTGCCTTGTTCTTTGCAGAGAACTCTCGCGCACGACCTTCGAGGCCATTGATGTATTCCTTCTTGCGTTGCCGGCACTTGTGAGCAGCCACGCGATTTTTCTCGAGGTGAGACTGGCGAGCAGACGAAACTTGGAAAGGATAACCATCCGCGGTAAAAGCTTCAATCATCTGGGGCTGCGACTTGGGACGTCCACGCTTGCGTTTGGGCGGCTGAGGGTTGGGGTCGTGGTCGGAAGTTGTAATGTTATTGTTGCCTTGCAGGCCTTGGTTGCTCACGGACTGCTTGGTGGAGCGGCGACGCTTTGGAACAGCTTCTTGGAAGTCTCGTTGGGATTGCAGGTTGGATTGGGGATAAGGAATCTCATTCGTGAGCTGTTCCACAGGTGTGGAAGCCTCCCGTGCAGGCTGGGAGGCAGGCGACAGCTCGTCTGGAGGGGTGACTTGGCCAAAACGTTCAATGGAAGCCTGGGAAATCAGGCCAGGAGGTAGACTGAAAGCAACGCTCTGGGCTTGCGGCCACTTTTCAGAGCTGAGATTGAGGTCATTGAGGGCGACAAAGGTGTTGTTGGCCCAGTCGAGCTGTGGTGGGCCTTGGATCTGGGCCATGATTGTCCGTGTGAAGTGGCAGGTGGCAGCTCTGTGGGAGAAGGTCTGTCTGGACGGGGATTGCGTCTACTTTGTAGGTGAGGTTGGCTGGAGGGAGCAGGTGGGAAAGTGTAGAGAGGGCGTGTGTTTGTTGCAGGAGCAAGCCAACTAGACTGCCTAAAAGCAGTAGCTAATATGGGAGAAACACAAGGGCAGGAGGAAGCTCAGCATGTGCAGGAATGTACAAGTGGGCGAGAATAGGGATCGGAAAGACGCACGCTCTGGGCAAGGGCGGCGGCGGCGGCGGCGGGGGTTAAGAAGGATCAGAATGCGAGCTGGGACAAAGTGCATGCAGAGTAGGCAACAGGGCATAGCACAGACATGGCAAAAGTTGTTTGAAATGGACTTGAGCGCGTTGTTTGTTACATAGCTAGCAGGTTAGTGTGCAGAGATGATTGGCAACAGTAGGGCTTGGTGATGTCACCTGGCTGTCCATCGACGATGGCAGCGGGGATGGCCAGATTGGACGGTGGTGGGAAGACTGGCAGTGACTGTGGCTGGCAGTGACTGGCAGTGACTGGCAGCGACGACTGGCGGGCGACTGGCAGCAGCGACTGGCAGCGACTGGCAGCGACGACCGGCACTGGCACCAACTGGCAGGGGCAGCTGCGACCTGCCAGGAATCCGCCTAGGGCCTGGCCCGTGCGGGATGGCATTCTGGAATCCACTTTGCCACTTCTCGATGCTTTCAGCGCCCGGCCCGGCCAGAACCGCCCGCCAACTGTGCTTAGTCAGCGCCCGCCCGCCGACTTCTTGTTGCCACCATGCTTCAAGCTTCACGCTTTCGTCCATGCCACGCCAACAACAAGCTCTCCTCTCCTCTCTCCACATCACCCAACTACATGCCGCATGCGCCATCACAGCACACCTTCGTGTGCCCCAGCCCTAGCGTCAACGCCCGTCCGCCACACACACACACACACACACACACACACACACTGTAATGGCCCATGCTTCTAGACCACTTCGCCATCATCAGCACCTGCTCCACCATGGCAATGCTCGGCATCCACTTCCTTCTGCTCATCACTCGTGGCTGAAGAGCATATCTTGCCGTCTTGCACAGTGCAGTGCCCGCTCGCTCTCCAGAATCCAGATGCTACATCGTACTTGTCTCGTGTTGGTTAGCGGGTAACCAACCAACTAGTTAACTAACGCTAAACTCAATCTTCTCGATCCATCTTTGTGCCTCGCTTCCACCAACCACAGTGTCAGCAGTGAACACCCACACCACCCACCTCCTATTTATTAATATCTAGTACCGCCGGCCCCTTTTGATCGACACTGCCAAATTGCCATGATGAAGCCACGTAATGTCGGTCCCTCTCTGAATGGGCATCTGGGATTTTCCCATGGAGCACCGTGCGTAAAAACTCCTCTCTTCGCGCATATACCTACATACATACACACATCGTACTACCCACCTTACATGACATCACTCACGGTCAACACCACCGAGCCAATCAAAGAATCGCTCCCGCCAGTTCGCATACCTGATCTGACCAAGAAAAATTCCTGGATTACAAAAGTGTGGCAAAAATGTGGGTAACCGTGCACATCAAGAATCTCTATTATTAACAGCCTCATTCTTCTGATTTGTAAACATTTGGAAAGGCCAGAAAGAAAGAAAAAAAAGCAATTAAACCGCATGCATTGATCGTCAGTCGTTGGGAATATGTCTTCCGAAATATACGCACCTACATCTTCTCTCACAGTGACTTGAGACTTTGGAGCAACGTGCACATCTTCAAAATGGTGTCTTGAAAACCAATACCACATGGTCGTCTCCGGCCGTGACAACCGCCTCACCACTTCCCTGCACAAATCCCATAATACCTCCACCCTCTCCACCGCCTCGGTGTCCCCTCCATTCCCCCACAAGACCTTTTGCTGCTGCTGCTGTGCCACCTCTTGCATCCCATCGCCGTACTACACCATCGTACCCTGCACTTGTGAGTAACCAGCCGCCTGCACCTTCCGTCCTTACAAATTCAATCTTCACAACCGCTTGTGGAGACTCTTCGTCAGCATGTGCTTCTTCTATCCGTCGTCGAACCGCGAATCGATGTGCTGTGTCGAAAAGTGTGATTGAGCCGTCAACATTGCCGGCTGCCATGAGTGTGAGTGGTGGTGATGAAAATGACATGCACTCCACATTGTCGCTTCCAGCTTGCAGACTGGCGAGAATTTGGCCAGCTTGGCCAGCCGAAGCTGCGCCACCTTTTGCAGCAGCTTGCTTTGCGCCTCCAGCCTTGTTCTTAGCTCCACCCCCGCCAGACGATGTAGATGCTGCCGCGGGTGTAGTGAGAGATAGACGAGGTAGACCGATGATGCGAATCTGGCCTTCTGGACCGCCAACTGCTACAAAAGCACCCGATGGTGAGATAGCAACAGAGTACAATCCACCTTCGACACGGAAACGCTCGTCTAGCCCAGTAAGACCCACCACTGTCTGCGAGTCGGACGTCGATGTGAGTCCCTGTGATGCTGCGTCGCCAAACACATCCCAGACGTATAGACTTGAGTCCTCGGAAATAGTAGCTAGAAGCGAGCCGTCGGGTGACCATGCACCACCTGTACACGATTCCGTATGGAGGTAATATGCTTGCAGGACTTGAAGTTCAGCGCCTTTGTCCGTGCTGAGCTGGTATACCCAGACAGAACCGTCATTTGCGCCAAGCGCAACCACATTGGCATGCTCAGGAGAGGGGTTGGCCGAGAGCCAGTTGATCTCTTCGACTTCTTGGGCCTCCGCGAGATACTTCCACTTGGTGCCTTCTGCTACACCTTGCCATACACGCAGTTTGCCATCCAAGCCTGCACTTGCAACAAATTGGCCCTTTGGTTGTGAAAATGTGATTGCGTTGATTGAATCCTTGTGACCGTCGAGCTTGAATATGCTCTTCACGCCTTCTCGTTCTCCCGATTGCTCGCCTTCGTTTGGCTGCGCTGCTGAGGCGGACGAAAGATCGAAAATGTAGCCTATATCGTCGCCTCCTCCCGTCGCTACAATGTGTTGGTGCACGGGATGTTGTGCTATACAAAAGACACTGTCTTTGTGTTCATCAAAATGCGCGACCGAATCGTTTTGCAACTGAATCTCCATTTGTATGTCCTGACCGCCTTCACCCTCGTCATCTGAGTCCATAGGCACATCGCCGTCGTCTTCAATCACTTCATCTGCCTCGTCCGCCTCGAGCGTGTTATCTTCGTCGTGGTAGTCGATGTCGTCGTCTTCGTGGTGGGGCTGATTAGGATTGGGGACCGCCATTATGTTCGTCAAGTCTGTAACTTTGTGTGTTAGACAAAAAAAAAAGGCTGGTAAAGCGACAACAGGTCAGACAGGTATATGCTTGCGGTTGCTTAGAAATTTCAGCTCGTACCTTCCATCAACAACCAAAGAAAAAAAAAGTTGCGGGGCGACTTTCAACCCCCACACACGTCATTTGTCAGCCCAGTGCGACAATGCTTGGCGTCACGATGACCTCCTTCCATAGCACAAACGTTTATCAGTTGATCACTGCGATCTAATATTACTTCCCCAGTCATGACTTTCCAAGAAAACATCTCTCCTTCAATGTTCGATTTTGCAATTCTGGTACTATGTGGAGTTCTGCAACTATGTTGACAGTTCGACGAGGATGTGTCACACGCTTTTTATTCTTGTAATTATACGAGGCTATCAAAGTAAATGACATAATGAAATACCCTCTAGATAGCGAACAAATTTGAACACAAAATAACATACTGTTGTCATATTATTAAAAGAGTTGTTGTTGTAGAATCACTTGGGCCACACTCTCATCAATAGTTATTTGTCAATCTACTTTAGCCTCTATCAATTGTACTGCCACCACAAGCTTCCAATTCGTTTTGCTCATAAAAAATTCCCTAGTTTGTAAAGGGACTGAAAGGAAGAATACTGAAAATATGATTGATGCCCGTTTATACTTGTTGGAGCTCAAAGGGGCGGTGAATTGAACCATTGGGAGTCTGTGAGCCCAGCTGTATACAAGACTCCTCCGGTTCGAATACTAGAGATAGAGCTTGATATCAATAGATTGAATTGGGATTATTGTTTGTGTTTTTCCGTGCTCTTTGAGTACTCACTATCGCGGGGGTAATCCTAGCGCTAAACGACCATCGCGATAAAAATACTGGAAGAGCCGGTCCCATGCAGGGCGAATGAGATAGTATAGAATACTCTTTAGTACGTATAGGCTTCGTTTGGTGTCGGCCGGGGCTCAGATTATATAGTAGCTATATCCTGTTACTATTAGCGGCTTGGACCTGGCATCCTGGATATAATGACGTTGATATGATTCTCAACGACGTAATCATTGCCAGTTTGATACCAGCCCCACAAAGTAGCAAAGACCTGGCTATGCTGTGTTCGTTTTCCACTTAAACGCTGTCATTGCCGCAGTGTTGCAAGAAAACCAAGTATTGGACAAACACCTTCATATTCACCGTGGCGCCTGCCTCACAATTCAAAATTACCCGATTTGTGATAGCGATGCCTGACTTGGAAAACCCCAAATATCAATATTCTTCGTATCCAATAGATTGGAAATTCCCCTCGGCAATGCAAAAAAGCCAGCTGGTAAGCTTGGCTGAGAGGTTGGAACTCAATGCGTACATTTTCCTCATTGGCTTCGGTGGAATCCACCGAGTCCTCATAGACAAGGTTTGGCGGGGCATCATCTGGCTGTAGATGGAAGTACCCGATGGCACGCAGTTCAGCTTTGCCTGAGCAATCTACACCATAATCACCGAGGTACATTCAACACATAGCGCTGCTAATTTTCATGGTTTAGCAGCATCGCCACACGCAGTTGACCATTCATTGCGTCATTTTACCCGCCAAAATCCGACGTATACCTGTTCAAGTATCCCACATGGCCAGGTGCCGTACAACGTAATCTCGAAAGCGGATTGGCAACTTACCAGCCGCCATTGAGAGTCTTCAAACGCATATGCGAGCATGGAGCCCAATTCACCAGATCCAAAAGATCTTGGGGGACGACAGAAGGTTGAAATACCTAAAACCAATCTCAGTGTTCCGCCCGTAACAAAGGCACGGAGATCAAGAGAAGATCGCACGCAAGTTTAGAATTTAAATAACGGGTTTCAGTACTAATTGTTGAACCAGTGAGCGGGCGTGTAAAGACTGTCGTAAACGAAGTCAGTGCTCATTTGACTGCAGGGAAATACCTGCTTACACGCAACAGAGGTTAGATGTTCGGGTGACAGGCCTATGTGCTCGAATTGTCAGACTACAGGTGCAATCTGCATATATGAGAAAGCTCGACGGGACCGCCTACTGGAGTATGTCCATCCCAAGTCTGGAGTATAGCATACATACTGAGAATTCACAGAGCGACAAACCTGAATCACACACTAGTCACTATATTAGGTGAACTTCGGGATAAACTTAGCGAGGAGGACAAGCGCCGAATTGACAGTGTTCTAGAGGACGTTAGTATCTCGCATATTGCCATCACAACCTCGGATACTGGTCAACTAACTGGGGAGTAGGCAGATGATGACATAATATCGCAAACCGAGATATTGTTGGCCACATCTCTAGGGAAACGTGCCCACGGCTCATTTGTTAGTGAACACAGTCATAGACCTTCCAAGCATGGCGAAGCACACGTTACTGCCTCGGTCGGCTCCAACGAGGATCTAGAACACCTAGACGAGGACTTGATGCGCAGTCGAGAATCTCGGGAGACTGGTTACGTGGGTCAAAATTCTGAAGTTCAGTGGCTACGAAGCGTGCAGAGGCAGGCTCAAAATGCTGGAGCTGAGCCCCGGGATACACGATATGGACCGCCAGGCTCAGGTCAGCATGCCGCTTTTGCACGATCTACTGCATTGCATGAGCGCAGAGACATTGCTAGGCTAAATTCACAGCAAGGATCGATGAATCATATAACGGACTCCTCCTTCTATTTGGACAGTTCTGATATTGATGTTGACATCGCGGTTGATCCATACGAGCTTCCTGACCCTGATACGGCTGAGTTATTATGCAACTGCTATTTCCAAACAGTGCACTCATCATATCCTCTTGTAAGAACCCTTTAACCAAAATTGGCTAGTAATATGGCATGTCAGCATCGCTAACTATTCGTCTGTTGTAGGTTACACCTAGTTTCCGTGATCAGTTCCTCAGGTTCATGGATTCGATTAAATGCAACACTCCTTTCATAGTGCCTCACAAATGGCGAGCACAACTCAATATTTTGCTCGCCATAGGAGCCAAGTACTCTCACTTGGTAGGCGCTGAATGGGCTGGAGATGAACGCGACCATTTGTTATACATGAAGAGAGCTATACACTTGCTAGGATTGAAGGATACAGTCATGCTCATCGCTGGACCGGATTTCGACCTCGTGCAGGCGGTATGTACAGAAACTCTTTTCCACTTATTACTTGACTGAAGAACAACACCTCAGACTGGATCTTTGGCCTTCTATTTCCTTGTGATTGGTCATGTCAGCCGAGCATGGGTAATGATTGGCATATCGCTTCGTCTCGCCCTTGCTTTGGGTCTACATCTCCGCAATGAAGATCCGACACTCGACAGCACCAGAAAGGAGACACTTGTGCAAGCTTGGTGGAGCCTACACTCAATCGAATGCCTAGTGAGTACCATCACTGGCAGACCTCCGGTGATTTCTTTCGAGGATTGCACAGTTTCTTTTCCTCAAACCGGCTCTAAACAGGAACCAAGTCCTAGCAAAAAAGCCGCCAATAAATTTTCCCTGTCACCTCAGACCACTGGATACAGCCCTAGTAGCAGCCAGTCAAGAAGACAATCTGGCGACAATACTTCCAATACAGACACTCTCTTCACTAACCACATTGGTACAATTCCTATAGCTCAAAAAGCTCTTGTAGATTTATATTCTCCTCGAACTGCAGCCAAATCATGGGAGGTACGTCTTACCTTGGAACCCTCAGCGTTTTACTCCCAGTGTGGCAAGCGTGTAATATTGGTTTGCTTACCATGATGTAGTTTACGCAACAGAAGATTGCAGAGGCGTTGTTTGAGCTTGAAAATTGGGCCAAGCTTGTGCTGCCAGAGAGCCCCAAGAAGACCCCCGAGAACAATTCGACAAGCTTCAACCGCGACAAATTTTTTCTGAGGATAGACTATTGGAGTATCAAGATTCTCATCACACGGCCTTGTCTGTGTAGAATAGAAAGTCGTATCCCAGACCAAAGCAACGCTTCCCATAACTTCAACGTCAAGATTGCAGAAAAGTGCGTCAAAGCTGCACTAGAGCTGACGAAACTACTCCCCGACCGGCCCGACCTCGACTTTATATATGCCAACGGGCCTTGGTGGGCACTCGTACACATCAGTAGGTTAGGTACCGCAGGATCGATACCCTGATAGCTGACTCTTCCCTAGTAATGCAGGCCATGGCGGTCTTGCTACTTGAGATGGCTTATAAGGGGAAAGATATGAGGAAAGACGACAATTCTCTGGAGTTTTCCATCAAAAAGCTAATCCGCTGGCTGCGAGTCATGCAGAATCATGACCAAGTCGCAGCAAAAGCTTACCAAGTGACCTGGCATATCCTTAAAACATGTGCCCCCTCGCTACAAACTCAGGCAAATGACCTTTTGGTGGTTGATGAAGACGACAGTACTCCGTACGACTCTTCTGCACAAGCTTCAAGCGGGCCGAGCTCCCACGAGCCGCCTGGAGGTTTTCAAAGCCGGCAAATGTTCGATCCGTTATTTGAGTTCCAACCATTCCCCACGTACACCGGAGGATATCAGCCGCCATCTGCACAATATGGAAATACCTTCTTCGCCTCTTTTGATCAAGGTGTGCCGGCCGTTAATATGGAAAATCTGTGGGCTCCCCTGGACCCTGATAATGAAATGGCAAACATGGACTTCACCTTGTCTGACACACAGCAAGGCCACTTGTTTGATCCTACAATTCATACGACCCAAGATCCGTCCAACGACGCAAAATGGCACTCAAAGTAGATTACTGTAAAAATGATCGCCTCGCATAGGAGCATGGGAGTTGCTCAAGGCCGTCTCTACTTTGCCATACTTTTTTTTTTTTTTCATTTACATCACGATCCTAGTCAAGTACCAAATATTCCAGTACACAAGTTATATCCTAAAAGAAATATAGGACGTTGTTTTTTTTTGTCGTTCATTGTACGATTTCCAGAGTGATAGGAGAGAGGGGAAAGGATTTCCTATACAGTCTAGATTATACAAACAATCCAAAGTCGAAGAAAAAAGAAAAAAACAACAACAGAGAACAAATCTTCTCTCTGCGATATCCACACTTTGAAAGATTTTCCCACCCTTACTTGGACTCCATTGAATCCATTAGTTTAGCAGCCTGTTAAAAAGAAGAAGAAGAAAAAAGGGGGCATCCTATAACATCCCCCCTCCCCCCTCCCTCACACTCTCAACAGAAGGTCTTCCAAAACTAGACAAGGACTAGAACTCAATATATATAAATCATTAGACACATAAACACCATCATTACCAAACAAGAACAAACCCAAAAACTTTCAGCGCCAAAAAAACAACAACAACAACAACACACTAAATAAACCTAGCACATTCGCAACACAAAGCCTAACAATCACTCCACTCACCTCATTCGGCGAAACAGTCTGATAAAAGACAAATTCACTCCATGCCGGGTCGTATTTCTTCCTCTCCTTTTGCAGTTAGAAAAAAAAAAAAGATTTACATCATGTTCTCTCTTGCTAACAACAACCAGAGAGATGATGGGGAGAGAGTATTAATAGCCTAAGAAAAGGAGACCGAGGGGGGAGAGAGGGAGGCTTAGTTTATAAACATACCTTGTCCAAGTAGGTGCATGGCCATAGGCGCGCAATGGCATGGTATAAAGTGTTCCATAAAGAAGGCATGGTTTTTGTTTGTTGTGCTGGGGTTTAGTTACGGGGCGTTGAGAGTTGTAGTTATATGCTTCTTTTTTTTTGGGGGGGGGCTTGTTTGGATTAACTATATCAAGAGGCTTTTGAAGATGGGACTTTGGGTAGGTGCGTTTGTGGTGTGGTAGTGGGTTTTTAAGTGAAATTGTTGGCGTGGTGGTGGGGAGGGATTTATGGAGCCAATGGTGGTGATGGGGGGAAGGTCCGATGGATTTGGTCGGGACGGCACGGCAACTAATAGTATGTTGCGAACATGCTATTTTGGATGGATGTGGAATTCTGCAAGTGGAATTGCGCTTGTATGAGCATGTGACTGCAAAGGTTTGTACTGGGGTTGCCTAGGTGGATTTTGTTGCAACTGCATAATAGTTACCTGATGTAAATATCCTATCCTTAACTATTCATGGCGTTTTTCTACTCGGTACCTACCGAACCTACTCTTTCTTCTCCTCCAACTCATCCAACTCCTCAAACCGCCTCAAATCCATCTCCCGATCCAACAACGGAACAACATACGGATCAAACGTCTTCCAATACGGATTCTCAAGATGGTATTTCTGCGACTATAGTGATTTTCACGAGCACAAAAGATTAGCGCATGAGAGTAGCTATACAGCAACACATAAACTAGGTAGTGGAACTTTTGGAAAGAAGAGAAGGAAAAAAAAAATCACATACACTCTCCCGAACATACCGCTCCACAATTGTAAACGCCCGCGCATCAGCTGTGCCCTGCATCACAAACCAGTCCAGCGTCTCCTTGTCCCTCTTGTACACGGCGCTGGCTTCGCGCAGCTTGGCGCAAAGCTTCGAAATGGCGTCTGCGTCGTCCTTGGCGTACAGGTGCACGACAATGGTGTAGACCATTTTTTTTTTATATAAAAGTACCCTTCTTTTGTTGTTTTGGGAAGGGGAAGGGAGGATGCCGAGGATTCTTCCGAGGATCGAGAGGGGGGAGGGGTGGTGTATTGGGATTGATGATTATGTTATCTCATATGCTGCTGTTGTTGTTGATGATGATGATGGTGGTGGTGGTGGATGAATTGATGTCTTCTCTTTAGGGAGATGGATAAAAGGGTGGTGTGTCGTTGTGTGTTGAGAAGTGCTATCATATTAATATAGGTAGTTACCTAGCCAGTAACTTAGTAAAGACCCCGCAATCAATCTGCATTAGCATTATCGTGGCCCCAATTCTTCTGCTCAACGGATTCTATTCCGCGCCGTAATTATGCAATTCTCACAGTGCAACTCAAAAGATATCAAAGTGATGTTAACTAATCAATTCAGCTATTGAATTTACCTAACCCCAGAAACATTGAGAAGAAGCTTCAGGATACCTCCTAATACCCGTCAGCCATACTTCCCATTCTTCTAGGTGTGGTCTACCAACTAAGACTATAATCCTACAATTGTAGAAACAATCAAATCTTCATGGAAAAGGAAGAGTAGCTTTCCATCATAACGCTAATAACGAACAAGTCGCACCAGACCGCCAATCTAATGGTTCTGTGAACACCTACTATTACACCATTCTAGTTTCTTCAGTAACGGTGCCCGGCACAAAAAAAAAAAAAAAAAAAAAAAAAAAAAAAAAAAAAAAAAAAAAAAAAAAAAAAAAAAAAAAAAAAAAAAAAAAAAAAAAAAAAAAAAAAAAAAAAAAAAAAAAAAAAAAAAAAAAAAAAAAAAAAAAAAAAAAAAAAAAAAAAAAAAAAAAAAAAAAAAAAAAAAAAAAAAAAAAAAAAAAAAAAAAAAAAAAAAAAAAAAAAAAAAAAAAAAAAAAAAAAAAAAAAAAAAAAAAAAAAAAAAAAAAAAAAAAAAAAAAAAAAAAAAAAAAAAAAAAAGGAGAAGGTCGCTCGTTGAACGATTATGCTTTGCTAAGTGCCTTGAGCACATGCTCCTTCTCCGCTGTTGGTAGTGTCTGTAGCAGCCTCATTACACCTCGCAGGCCGTTCTCACGATCCTCGTTGATCAGTTGCACAACCTTGAGCGCAGTAGCATCGCCTTGGAGTTTTTGCACACGCTCGTGGACATTTTCCTTGTTCTCCTCGTACCAAGTGGCTACGCTCATGTCATCAGTATCAAATTGTGGAATGTTGCTCCAAGCCTTGAGCATCGAAAGGCTGCGGGCACGTGCAACGACTACGTCTTCGGTGGGCGCAGTTGGGATCATCTTCTTGAGCATCTGCTCCTCGGTCAAACGGCGGCGAAGACGCCAATAGAAGAAGCGGCGGGCGTTCTGCCAGCGCAGGGCTTGTCGGATGACACCCTTCGCTTGCATGCGGCCGGAACGATCGTGCAGATCAGCAAATTGGATAGCGATTTGGCCGTAAATTGGCAAGAGAAGCTTTTCGCGCTCAGTCATCTGGGCCTTGATGCTCTGGAGCTGGTCGGCAGCTGTCGATGGGTCGTTCAGCTTGCGCTTGAGTTCGCCATATGTAGCATCATTGCGAGCCATGGTCTCAAGTTGACGCTCCTTGCGGTACTTGATACCAACAATACCCTCGGGTTCCAAGACACCACCACGTGAATCCTCATCAGCGTACATCTCCATATATTGTGGGTTGATGGTGGGATCCACAACGACCCAAGATCCACCACGAAGCTCGCCGTAAGGTGGAATATAGACAAAGATGGGCTGTTCGTACTTGACGAGAGCATCGACAATGTACGAACCGTACTTGAGGACCTCGTTGTACATGTCGCGCTGGCCACCAGAGAAACCACGCCAGTTGGCGAGAATCATCAATGGCAGCTGTTCACCGTGGTTAAAGTCATTGATGGCCTGAGCAGTCTTGTAAGCCGAGTTGGGGTACCAAACACCACCAGCCTCTGAAGTAACTTGTTCAATCGAGTCAGGGTTGGCAGGGTCAGCAGGTGTGACGTTCTCGACAGAGCGAGTCTCAACGCCAATGACACCAATAGGAATACCGCCAAGGCGAGCGCGGCCGACAACGACGGTCTTGGCCCAACCTCCAAGAGACTCTTCAAAGGAGTCGCGATCAAAGAGACCAGCCTGGAAGCCGTCGTCGTCCTGCTTGCCGGCAATGAGATGCCTGACATCGTAGGCGGTACCCTTACCAGGAGGATAGTAGGTGACATCGCGGTCCCAGCCATCAGCAGATGGCGAGATTGGAACTGGGCTGCCCTTCTTATCTGGCACATACGACATCCACTTGACAATTTTCGAGACGCCCTCAAAGTCATCATCAGCAGTCATATGTGACACACCGTTCCTGTACATGATTTGAGTGCCACCAAGCTGAAGGTTGGAAGTGTAAACTTCGCGACCAAGCAGCTTGTTGATAGCCTGAGCACCAGTAAGAATAATGGGTTGGCCCTCAATTTGGATGGCACGCTGGCCAAGGCGAACGAGATAGGCACCGATACCTGATTGAAAATTAGCAATAAAACGAGATTCATCCACGACACCACATACCAACTGAGCGACAAGTCACCAAAGTGATGGTGAAAATGTCCGCGTATGCCCGCGAAGTCTCACCGGCAATGAGGCCAGAGCCTCGGAGCGACTCCACACCAAGACCATCCTCAGCACCAATGATGGTCGTGATCTTGTGGCGCACATCACCATTAGCCTCGACCTTTTCGCAGATGACATCGTTGCGCTTGCCATCAACAAAGTGCTCGTACTTCTCGGGTGTCAGATAGAGGTAGTCGAAACCAGCATCGGGCTTGTTGACGTCCTTCCATGCAACAGAGAAGTGGGGAATAAGCTCCTCAGCAAGACCAATACGAGCACCAGAATTGGCAGACAAGTAGATTCGGGGAATGCCGAGCTTACGTGCAAGCTCTGAGCACTTGTGGAAGAAGGCGTCTTCCTGAGGACCAAATGAACCAATCTTGAACGTAATGTCGTTGGCAATGATGATGAAGCGGCGGCCACGAGGATACTCGGGTGTTTTAGCAGTGACGATCCAACCAACCATACCAATAGTGTTGAATCCAGGGTCACGATTGACCTCGGCGAGATTGTCGTTTTCGTCGACCACTAATTCGTAGTACTCAATACACTCTCCCTTGGGTGGCTGCTTGTCGCGAAGGTGACCGTGCTTAATGATGGCAGCAGTCCAGCTGTTTTCAAACGACTGTCGGAAGAGCTCAGGGAAATCATAGACGTACTGAGTACCCATGAGGTGAGCCTTGTACCTCTTTGGCTGAAGAGCGCCCTTGGTTGGGTAGGGCGTGGACACTGGCTGGAGGTGAAGAGATCCAATCTTGTTAGTGCCGCCAATGCTGTGGAAGAGCCACTTTCCAGCCTTCTCAGACTTGCGCTCAGCATACATTTCAACCTGGATGACATAGCCAGAAGTATTGGTGATGATGACACGCAGAGGGTAAGGAATACCAGTCTTGGGATCGGTGACGATGATGCGGATTTCAGCACCAGTAACGCGCAGACGCCAGAGACGACGACCAAAGCGCTCCAAAAATCCGCCAATCGCCTCCTCGACTTCCTGAGGGTCCAGAGGGAAAACATGCGAGAAGTTGATGAAGATGTGGTTCATGTCAGCCTGAGAAGTGCCGACAATCTCCAAAGCATCCAAGATATCCGTCATCAACCTATCAGTTTCAGAGATCATGTACTCAGCAGTCGAGATCTCCTCGCGGAGACGGCCTGAGCGAACAACGGCACGCAAGAAGTAGCGCTTGTCGCTCTCAGCGCCTTTGCCAACAGCCTCATAAACGTGGATGTTCCGGTTCTCCGTGAAGACTGGCTTGATGTTGAACTTGGAAAGACGCCCAAGTTCAAGCTGGAAGGCAAGCGCCGGCTCGACATGACGAATAGTATCGTCTTCGGTGTAGAAGGGGCCTCGAAATGTGTAGTAGCCAGGATAAGTACCATCCTTGTGACCACAAACGAATGAGATACGGCGGATGCGGTGAGCAAGAAGCTCGTCCTTGTGGTCATGAACAATAGGAAGGATGCGCTCCAAAATCTCCCTATCATCAAAGCTTTCAATATCACGAATACCAACGTTCAATACGCCAGTAAGTTCGTCGGGCTGCTTTGCTTCACCAACACCAGAAGTGGGTGTTCGCTTCATGGTGAGATTCTCCTTCAGGCTCAAGCCGCCCTTCTTAGGGCTGTTACCCACAGGGAAAAGCTCAAGAGCTTTGCCAATGAGCTCATCGGCATCGTCAATATATTCCACTGGAACGACGACACCCTTTCGGGTAGGTTCATTCTCGAACCGGCTGTTGAGAGCAGACATGTCACTTAGCGAGTGAATACGGGGTGGGCCTCGATCAAAGCCAGGTGTGCTTGGTGTGCCTGGCTCGGAAGGCTCGACAGCAAGACCATACTCAGCCTCGCCAACCTTGCGAAGAATGAAATCCCAAGACAAAAGGCATTGCTGGTCACCTTCATTGTGGTAATTGATCTGCTGAAGGTGGTACGCACGATAGGCTCGGCGTGTGTACACCTCCAGAGCTGCAAGCGAAACCCACGGGTCCTGATGGACAAAGAATTGCGTCAACACATCAAAGACGGTGAATCGCGAGTCCACAACTTCCTTGATGACATCGAAATGGGGCTCACGATGATCCCAACCACTCTCACCATAGCGAGACTCCACAACCGATGATCGCAGAATGTGCTCCATCTGCGCAGTACGCTCTTCCAACGAAGGCATAGCGCACTGGATGAGGACTTCACGGGCCTTGAGGGAGACCTTGGCAGTCTGGCGCGACTCCAACTCGGTGAGCTTCTTGAGGACATCCTTGAAGTACTTGGCAATGTTGCCGACGCCAGGCTTATTGGGTCGGTAAAGGTCAAGAATAGCAATGATGAGGTTATTCTTTGCGTTGACGCGGGTGTGCGAGAGGACAGTGTGCACAACAGAGCTGATGTTGTCGCGGTTCTCGTCACGGAGCTTGAGGATAACCTCTTCGTCTCTCGAGTTGCGCGACGAGAAGAGCTGCTCGACGTTGAGATACATTTCCAAGTACTTGATCATAACCGAGTACTCGTGAGCCTTGAGACCCTCAGAGTAGCGGTTAATGACATCGTTCAAAGGCGCCAAGGAAGCCTTGAGAAGCTCCCTGTCGCCCTTGGTCACATTCTCCTCAAGGAACTTGTAGAAGGCCTTGTTAAGCTGCTTGCCAGGGAATTCGAGCTGTCGGTTGTGCGCCTTGTCGACAATCTGGGAGAACATGTGGTCAAGCTTTTGTGGCATACGAGCGTGGAGTGCAGAAGCCTCGCCATTCCATTCACCGTATGGAAGCTCGGGATCACGAAGAACCTCGACAAGCTCCTTCAGAGTGCTCTGCATAATGACCTGGTTGTCGAACCCTTGGAGGATATTGGACAGGATGTTGTTCAGAGCAACAAACCTCTGTGGTGGTTTGCTGCCCATGACCTGGGGAGAGCCCATATCGGGAAGCAGACCAAGATAAGTCTGTGCAGTCTTGACCTTGGAGGGGTCGTCGAGCGCAAGCACACCAAGAATGTCACCAGCCTCAAGAGTGGCTCCTGGCTGCTTGATCAAGTTGACAATACCGTCTTCCTGAGCAATCAAAGGCATGTACATCTTCATGACTTCAACCTCAGCAAAGGGCTGATTCTTTGCAATGTGGTCACCATTTTCGACCAAAAACCTGACCAGTTTGCCGGGAGAGGGGGTGCGAAGCTGGGTAGGATCATTTTCTTGCTCAAGAAGACAGGTCTTTCCGTCTACAGACAGACGAGTAGCACCCACTTCTTCTTTCCAGTAAACATTGTGAGACTTTCCAGCAAGCAAAATAAGAAGACCACCATCGGCAAGCGCCCTGACACCTACAGCACATTTAGAGCCGTTGATGAACAGAGTGAAGCTATCAATCGTCGACCTTGTTGCCGTAAACTTGTATCGGAAGCCTTCATAAATGAAGTCAATGGGGAAAACGGTCTTCAAGACTTCCTTGGAAGGAACTTGACCCTTCTCCAAGCTGGTCTTGTACTCGCTGATGCAAGCCTCGCTGGCGGCAAACGCCTTGGTCACGGCACCAGAAATGACTGCAATCATGGGGTCGGGTCGCTCCGCAGTCAGCTTCTTGGAAATGAGCTCATCGAGCCAGCCCGTTGTGATTGTGTTGTCCTCAAAAGCAGGAGTCTCGAGCAGCTTGATGAGGTACTCGACCGTCGTCCTGAAATCACCACGAATGCTCAATTCCTTGAGCGCAACAACCATGTGTTTCCGCGAGGCCTGTCGATTCTCGCCATAAGCAAAAATGTGACCAAACTGAGAATCAGAAAAGGAGTGGATACCACCAGCTGAGCTGACAGAGAAATAACCCCAGACGTTGGAGCTACTCCTGAAGTTGAGGTCGTGAATCGTACCCCCAGAAGGCTTGAAACCCTCATCAGGGTCTTCAGAAGTGATACGGCAAGCCGTGCAGTGGCCCTTGGGAGTTGGGCGGCGCTGGTTTTGGACACTGCCTTCGGTGGAGAAGGAGAAATCAATGGTGGAGCTAGTGTGTGGATCGGCGCCATACAGCAATCGAATGTCGCGAATACGGTGAAGAGGAAGGCCCATGGCGATCTGAAGCTGGGCGGCTGGGAGGTTGACACCCGTCACCATTTCGGTGGTGGGATGCTCGACCTGTAGACGAGGGTTCAACTCAAGAAAGTAGAACTTGTCGTCAGCGTGCGAGTACAGGTATTCGACAGTACCGGCTGAGACATATCCGACCAGTCTGCCGAGCGAGACGGCAGCCTTTTCCATCTCCTGGAAGGTTTTGGGTGTAGCGACTGTTACCGGCGCTTCTTCAATAATCTTCTGGTGTCGTCGCTGGACTGAACAGTCACGTCCAAACAGCGAGATGTTGTTGCCGTACTGGTCAGCCACCAGCTGGACCTCCAAGTGCCTGGCGCTGCCTGCCAACTTCATGATGAAGATGGGCGAACCGGGTATTTCTGAAGCAGCTGCCTGGTACAGCTGCTGGAAATCCTCTTCACGCTCAACCTTGCGGATACCTTTGCCGCCACCACCTTCCGAGGCCTTGACCATGACGGGGAAGCCAATCTTCTTGGCCGCCTCGAGGCCTTCTTGCCATGTCTTTGTGCAGCCCTTGCTGTAGATGTTGTCCTCGACTGTGACGATGCCCTGGTCATCTACTATGACGTCGTCGACGCCAGTTCCCGACCAGGGAATACAGGGCACCTTTGCGTGCTGTGCAACGATTGTGGATGAGATTTTGTCGCCGAGCGAGCGCATAGCCGATCCAGGAGGGCCAATGAAGACAATCTTCTTGGGCGACGCAGCCAGCGACTCGGGGAGTTTGGGGTTTTCTGAGGCGTGGCCCCAGCCAGCCCACACGGCGTGGACGTTCATACGCTCGGCGACATCGACAATAAGCTCGACGTTGGCGTAGTTGTTGTTGTTGGTGCCTCCAGGTACCTGGGTACATGTCCCGTTAGCCATCCTGTTCCCCCCCACGCATTCAAAAACGCTCGCAGAGAGCCAATATTGGCAGGAGCACCCACCTCGACGTATTGGTCTGCCATACGGATGTACTCTGCATTGGCCTGCAGATCCTCAGGCGTGGCCATGACGGTGAATTGAATGGCACGCTCATCGCCAAACGTCTCGTATGCCCATTTCCGCACCGAGCGGATTTCCTTGACTGCTGCAATACCGTTGTTTGCAATAAGCACCTGCACCGCTGTTGTCAGCACCCAAATCATAGTCAATTGACCCAGCAGCCCAAAGCGGCAGGCGTCGTCAAGTGTCTCACATTTGTAATGACCGTGTGTCCATCATGGGCAGCTACAAAGTCCTTGACTTTGCCTGGCGCGGCAGCATGCAGATGATTCCCGCCAATGAAATGTGGCGCAAGATTGAACTGGGCTGCGTACGAGCTTGGAGCGCCGTTGGAAGACCCACTGGGCGCCGAATTTGATGCTCCGGGCATGGTTGTTAAGACGACTGCCCCGGTGGAATAAGATATACCAAGGCTGTACTTATGGACAAAGGGTGGAGAGGACTGGCAACTTGAGGGTCGGCGGTGACACAGTCAGCGGGACAAGGTGAATATGCCGACTGTCCAATTATGGCGGTCTAGGAATAAAAGCTGTGCTGGCGGGAGAGACCAGGTAGCAGAGTATTAGTCGAATTGTCCGGCAGTCGGTAGTTACGTCTAGTTGAAAGCGTTGCCTGGGAGGAAGCAACAAGGCCAAATAAAACGTATATAGCAGGAGGGAGAGGGAGAGGGAGAGGGAGAGGGAGAGGGGGAGGGAGAGAGAGGGAGGGGAGGGGAGGGAAGGAGGGAAGGAAGGTGGTGCGAACTGAATCAGCACCAGGGTATCTGAGATGAGATGAGAGGAGTAAGCTTGCGGTTAATCCGGGGAGGAGGAGGAGGAGGAGGAGGAGGAGGAAGGGGTGAGAGGAGGGATGGTCAGTATGTAAGTAAGTAAGTAAGCAAGTAGGTAACTATGTAGTATGTACTATTTTTTTTTTCCAACCTATGTACGAGAGAGACCCAAGCTGTCCCGAGCTGTTGAGCTGACGCCGGGGTTGCGCATCGCCGACGAGGCCCAAGACGGTTAAAAGGACATTTGTCACGTCCTCCCCCCCCCATAATTACTACGTAGTTATAGCAGCACATCGCCCATAATAATGATAAATTCCCACGCCCATCTTTCGGAACTCGTCCGGATGCCGAACTCTCGATGCCCAAGTCCCGCTGGAATGCTACATCCATCATCTCCAGGCAGCTCAGACGGTGCTGTCCTGCACATGTCTGAGCGTGTCAGTTTGCCCACGACGACAAGTCGACGTGCTGTGCAAGACGGTTGAGCTTTCAAGCTCCCACTAATGCGGCACACCTCCCAACAGTCGCTATTCACACACAACGTAGCTATTGCTGACCACGGTTGAGAGCCTCGCTATCTCTCACCAGCAGCTCAGCAACAAGCCGCTCCCCGCACTCAAGCCTCTGCCATCTAACCGAACCTGGGGCCCGTCAACTCAACAGATCTCATCACACAGTATTACTTGTGCGAGTAGTTATAGGTAGATGGGTAGTCATCTTCGATGCCATGTCTGATGCAGCGTGAAGATTGATACATACCTAGCTGCCTTCAGTGCACCACCCCCATGGCCCGTTGAATTCCTAAATTTCTGGCTTGGTCCATGCTCCCTTTACTTTTGTACTTCTTTTCTTTTGATATAATAACTAATTAACTAGTTACTAGTTACTTATTCCAGTCTGGCGATCCTGCCAGCTTGGGCATTACTACGTAGTGGGAATCCCACGGAGTCAAGAGTGATGGGCAGCGAGTATACTCTTACTCTGGCCACATAACATACCTAGGTACGCCGTACCACCGTACCTACCCATGTATAATACCTCCTTTACATAACAATGCCATGTCCCGAGTATTATATGCGGCATGTATAAGCAGAAGCCAAGCTAAAATTCCGAGCTGCATTCTGAGATCCAGGGTCCTAGGTAGGCAGCAGGCAGCTAATGGCTACCACCTTCAAGTAGACAATGCACAGGTATTTAGGTATCAAGTATTATTCCTTCTGCCTGATACTATTTCATCTTTCATACCCGAGTACTCATGCTAGACATAGGAAATGGTATTGTGAGCAATATCTAAAGTCCAAATCAGGACAAGCCTCCCCCTTCCCCCCATGGTGAATAACCTCCATCAAAGACAAAGCAAAATCGCAAACCCCCTTCTACAATAGCGAATTCCATCAGCACCCACACGGGTACCTGCGTCATTCGCTCGCTCGCGTGCATCAATTTTCCCACCCCAAGCCCAATGCCGTAAAGTGTAATAATCATGCCCCAAGCATGTGAAAGCGTACCTAGGTATATACCGACAAAAGTCAAAAGACAGAAGAGAAGAAAAACAAAAAGCACACGCCAAACAATCAGCGCCCTGCATAGGTAGGTATTACCTACTAGGTAGTACCCTAGTAGTACCCTAGTAGTACCGTAGTGATTAGTACCCAGCTCCCGCTCACAAAGGTCCACTTTGGTAATTATTAGTACGTCTCTTCTTCGCTGTACGTAGACATCTTCCGTGGCCGTGCTGGCGGTCCCATATCTCCACTGTCCACCATCCCAGAGCTCGTTCTCCGCCCCGCGCTCTGTCTTCTTGGCAGTCCGCTCGGTGTAGGGATCCCCGACTTCTCTAGCGTAAGCCGTCGGGCTACGGGCGTCGCTATGCTGCTGCCGTCGCTGTTGCTGCTGCCCGTCTCGACTTCGCGCAACGACATTGACAACGACTGCGAGTGCGAGTGGCCATGTGTGCTGGACCGCCCACTCATCGAACTGCGTGGACGAGCCAGCCGTCCTTCTACCCTACCCATGGATGCGCTCGCATAGTGACCCAATGGTGTTCGCGTACTGCTCCGGCTTCCCGGTCGTTGCATTCCCGTTTGCGACGTTGCCGACGCACGACTGCTGGGCCGGCTGCTGCTCGTCGGTTCGCGCGAGCTTGCTACACCAAAAGATAGGCGGCTCGTCCCAGATTCACCCCCAGTAGCGGATGATGCTGCAGACGCTTGCGAACTCCGTTTGCGACTACTCCTCAAAGTGATATTGCTCGGCAAGTGATGGCCTAGTGCACTTCCATTGCGAGGGCTCGCGCGTGGTGGCGTGTTTGTTGGAGCAGGCAGCTTGGATCGAGCCGAGTGCACTCGTTCTTCGAGCTTCTGCATCTTTCCAATCAAACCACGAATCTGGTAAAGAGAGCCCGACCTCGGCAGACCACCCGCAGCGCCGTTTCCTCCCATGCTGGGTCTTGATGCACGTGGTGCTGGGGCTGTCGTCCGGATCGAGGGCGTTGTGCGGCCATTGACCCCAATGCTTTGCCTTGGTGCAGCTGAAACGCTAGGTCCACGAGAATGCCGCGATGGCCTTGATTGATACAGTCCAGGCCGTGGGGTGGCGGAAGGATCGGGAGCAACTGAAGGTTTCCGCTTGAGCATGGGCGTAGAAGGTATCGTTCTTGTCGAGATGGGTGCATCCGACAGTGGCGGCGATGGCGGCGTAGAATCTGGGCGGGTGCCGCCTGGCTTTGTGTGAGGCGGGGTGGATGCTGCAGTGGGCGACGACAGGGTCGTGGCTGACGTCGATGCTTCTGAAGCTGGCGAGCGTGGTCGTAAGGAATCGCCTGCAATGTGGCTAGACACCTTGCGCTGGTGATGGCTTTCGATGGTCTCTTCTGCTATTCGCAGCTTCTCTTGCACAATCTCTGCCTCTATGCGTAGATCTGACAGCTCATCTCGTAATCGCTGGTTTTCTATCCTCAGGGCCTCGCGTTCCTGCTCGCCAATCTTGAGCTCTTCCTCCATCATGACTCCTCGCTCAATCGAAACATTGTATTTGGACTCTACATCTTCCAGCGACGACGTTTGGTTTCGCGCCTGCCGCTCAAAGTCGTCGCTTTGTACTTCAATGTCGCGTAATTTGAGCTGGAGAGTCCTCTGCGAATCGCGCAACGCCGTAATTTCCTTCTGGAGCAGATTTTGCGCACTGTTGGCCTCGGTCTTGCTTTGCTTGTACTTGGTCTGCCATGCTTGGGTTAGCCATTTCTTCCACCACCACGATCCATGACTGTCCGCCACACCGGCATGCATATGTACATACCTTCCACTCGTCCACCTCAAAACTCAATTTTTCCGCCTTTTCCTGCAACCTGCGCTCCCGCTTCTCGCTCTCCTCCACATCGCGCTCGAGTTCAGCCTCCAGTTCTTTGCTGGACGTCTGAAACTCGTGCAGCTCGACCTCGAGCGTCTCGTACTGCAACTTGTAGTAGGCCAGTTCCTCCTGCATAGTGTTCCAGCCGCCGCTTGGAGGCGAAGACGGGGTATCGCCTGCTGCCATGGTGGGCAGCGCAGTCCAAACTTTGTGAGCCAAGCCTCCTGCAGGACTCAGGAGAGAGCGCGAGCAACAGACGGGGGCACGGCGAGAGAGTTGCAGCGGGCAAATAATACACGCGGCGGTGCGTCAGGGCCTATATTGTTGTTGTTGTTTGCGCAGTCTTCACTGAGCGCCCAGGGGCGTTGTCGAGGGGCGTGGGTTGTGCCTGCCTTGTTTCTTCGAGGTGTTGACTCTGGCACTAGTTGATGCGTAATGCGGTGTGTTGTCGACGGCAATGCGCTGGAAGCCCTCGAGACTCCGGGCGGACACGACCAGAGCCCGCGACTTGGCCGTAGCAATACTGTTCCTGTTTCTGTGCCGGTTAGTGGTTAGTAGCCCCCCTAGAGGGCAGTGTTGGGTGTTGCACTGGCTGTGGGGGGGAGGGGAGTTGTTGATCGCGGGCTCGTTGCGGGAGGGCTGACGCATGTTAGTTAGCGGCGCACGAGCTCCCTGGCAACCATGAGACGCCACATCCGGCCCATCTGACAAGACCACCACCTCGGCCGCCTCACCACACCCCGTCACGCATCTATCAAGACAGGCCTAGTCCATTTGAAACAGAACGAGTCAAAGGCTCTTCGCCCGTCCATTACCATGTCCTATTGCGCAAAAGAGGTTATATATACAACAAAAACAAGCACCATACAATCCATCCCTTGTGCTTGCTCATTCTTTACTGCCCGTATCTGCACCGTCGACATTCCTCACGTTTGCATCCTTGACTGCCTCTTCGACTCGCTGCCCAACATTACTAGCTACCTCTTTGCTCTGCTCAGCAAGCTCTGGAGCCTGTTTAGATCCGCTCGCTGCAACCTCCTTTACCTTCCAAGATGCTGACTCAGACAGCTCACCAGCCTTCGCATACATGTCGCCGGCTTGTTGAGAACCCTCTGCTACTGCCTCTTTGACCTTATCAGCCGCTTGTTCGGCAAACTCGACCCCTTTGTTGTACGTGTTGTTGGCTTGCTCTTTGCCCTGGTTGTACACTTCCTTGGCCCCATCAGACGCCTGCTTGGCTGCCTCTTCTGGGCTTGGGAATTTCTGTAGTGTCTTCAGAACTGTATAGTACAGACTGATTATGACTGCGTGGATTCGATCCTTCATGAGCATAGTGATTCCATGCGAGAAGAAGCCCTTCAATACCTCGGCTCCCAGGCCTTGGTACAGGCCCCATATGCCCTCTGTTTCAACTATGCGATATATAGTACTGAAGACTGTCTTCCGTCTGGCTTCGACGGCCTTCGATCCAAATAAACCTACTGGCTTCTTTGCATCAGAAGTCTCGCCAGTCGTCCATGTTGGCTTCTGCGTAGATACTTGCGCTCGGGTCTTCGCCAGCGAGAATGGATACGTGGCTGTCGACGCCAGTGCTTTGCTGATCGCCGCGAGGAAAAAGGTGATACGGGCTCCAGGGTCATCCCTCTCTGTCCTTGGTACTAATAAGCGCAACAAAACTTTGTGCAATAGCATAGTGATGGATGGGTTCAGTGTCAAAATCAAGCTGGCTGAATAGCCTGACCAAAACCCTTGCAGACCTTTCTCACGGAAAATCTCGCGCGCAATACTTGCCGTGTCGTTCAGTGGAGGAGCAGTGGCCGACGAATCGCTGAGTAAGGCTGCCGTCTGT
>SSBG01000013.1:121386-156759 GCA_028220655.1 Shiraia bambusicola | reverse complement strand
GGGAATAGAATTGGGCGCATGGCTGGCAGATCGAAGTGGACCACGAGGACGGACGAAGGCCTGTGGGGCTGGATTTTCGAAACCATCTTGCCTCTGACGTTCATGTCCTGCGAACGAATGGTGAGAAAAGAGTTTAGGTCTTCTTTCCGGTGGCGCAGCTCGCGTCTCCGTCTGTTCTGGGGATTGTGTGTGAGGCTGTGAAGCTTTTGCCTCATGGTATGTAGCCATGTGGGGGCTTCCATTATCTGCTGTGGCAATTGCCGTGAAAGTGGCCTTGTGACCCCAGGGGACATTCTCGATGTCAGATGCATCTGCAGGTACCGCCAGCGTTGCTCGATCGGCCCCGTAACATTCGCGCATAACAGCAGTGACGGCAGTCCACCATGCTGCCAGTCCTGGCTCTGTACTCAAACGCAAAACCAAGTCATACATGTTGGGGCTTGGAAATCGAGGGTCTTCGTCATCATTGACGTGGTGAATTCTCTCAGCGGGCGCAAAAGGCGTCATGGAGGCAACAGGGGTGCTGGTCTCTGAAGCTATGCGTTCTGATGGCGTTGCAAACTCTCTTCCATACATGGCAGACACAGTAGGCGAGAGATTGGTAAACGGTTGGTGAAAGGAAGAAGCCCATCTTGGGGTGCCTGGGACGGTGGGGAATGGATAGGATGGTGTTCGAAGGGCGTGAACTGCAGGTGTTGGGGGCATGCTTCCGCGGATGGTTCGCGCAGACTCGGTCGACTCAGTTGATGTGGTGCGTCCCGTGGCTAGAGGGCTGGGACTGCAGAATGCTCCTTCTAGCGTAGGGGACATGGTCGACAAAGGTTCCTCTTTGATGGGCGACACTCGCCGCAAACCCGTGGCATTGGAGACGGTAGCAGGGCTTCGCAAGCGGGCGCGATGCTGTTGCTGCTGCAGCACTTTGAGCTGGAGGGTGCGGAGGCGCTCGATTTCGACTTCGTCTGGTGATGTCTTGTCTGGTGGTTGGTGGTCGCTATCTAAGTGGTGCTGGTGCTGGTGCTGGTGCTGGTGCTGCTGGCCATGGCTCGCTTTAACCGGCGCGTCCAAGTCGACAGGCTCGCTCGGGCCATCGTCGTCCTCGCTCATATCGGTGGTGTCAGTCGCAGAAGTTTCGTCATCTCGGTCTGTAGATAGGGCTGGGTCTGTCCAGGCGTCGTGGGGAGAAGTCAGCGTAGCGCTGGCGGGGATTCGGTGTAGAGGAGGGCGTGGAGCAGCAGTAGCCAAGGAATAAGTGTGAGCAGCGGCGGCGGCGGCGGCGGCGTCGTCTTTGCAATCCCTCGAGGAAGTGGCTGAGGGATGGGGTGTCTGGGTCATTTCTGCATGTCCTCGGCCTGTCGTCGACAAAGACAAGATGCAGCAAAGGCGTGGTGGTTGGGCCGGCCCGGCGAAGAAGAAGCATGGGACCAGATGCCGCAAAAGAGTGATGCTGGCGGACAGAAATATGACGTAGGGTCGGCGAAGAGGGACCGAGAAAAACGGCGACACCCACCACCGCAGCGACCAGAGGAAATCAAGTCACTTTGCACAAAGATGAGGCTGTCAGGGAGGAATGGGATTTAGCAAGACAAGCGCCGTTTCGGGCCGGGAGGAGCTGGGAAGAAGCTTGTGCTGTGACTGGCGCTTCGGTTGACGCACAGAAGAGAGAGAAGAAGGTCGCGAAGTTGGGAGAGAGGGGGGGCAAGGAACAGGCAATTCCGGTGCCAGTAGTTACCGAGTAGGTAGGTATGTAGGTAGTAATTATTATGCAGTGCAGGACAGAAACAAGAGCGGTCGTAGCTAATAGTTGAAAGTTGATGGTTAATATTAACAACTAGAGGAGGGCGTACGGATAGAAGAGACAGGATGAAAACAATTGGCTTAGGTAGTTAATTAACTGAGTAACTATGTAGGTACCTAGGATTAGTTAGTTGGTTGAGTGAGGAGGGCCTGGAGTTAATTATTTGATTAATTAATTGCCTATTTACTTAGTTAAGTAGCTACGCTTCCTAACGCATGCATCAGTTAATTAGGTATTATTATTAACTAACACAGACAGACAGACTTTGTACGTATGGGTGGGTTGCTTGGCATCACATAGGCGAATGACGTAGGGGCAGGGGCGAGAAAAAAAAAATCTCGGTGAACCCATCCCATCCCTCAAGTCATGTCACGACTTCACGGCTTTGCAACCCCGAAAACTTGGCCTGCCTGTAATAATAACAATAATCATTTCCAAGCAGGCAATTGTTTGAATATGTGCACCTAGTTTACCGTATTATGGCATGAGATGATGAGGCTGAGGCTGAAGTTGATGATTGGCCACGCGGCTGACGTAACTATCCTTGGCGCCCGCCTGTCCACCCAAATCCATCCTCGCCCAATCAGGCATAGCCGCTTCCCTTTTTGGGCCTGCAACTTCGACCACTATTAACTAACTAGTTAGTTAACTAATTAGTTATTATTACGAGTCTCTCCAGTTGACAACATTCAACAGCGAACACACCAGACTGTGCAAAACTATGGTGATTTCTTTCTACCCTACTCTTCTGGACATATGGACCGAGGTGCACACACTATACAATACCTACATACCTACTAAGTAGTATGCAGACGTTGCGTCTGCCAACATGCCAAGGAAAACTTTCAAAGGAACGACATTACCAAAACTATGTACTTACTTGGCTTCTTCAACCCTCCCATCATTTCAACTCACTCACTTTGAATTGCCCTTACTGTACCGAGTATACACTACACACCCAGGTAGGTGCCGCTAGTGATGCGCTTCACCGTCGCAACCGGTTTCCATCCAATCGCTGGACTGGCCGGCACATTTTCATCCGTATCCGCAAAAGGATCCGCCTCGATGCTGGCCTTGGCTTCATTCAACCGTGCACTGATGCTGACCCCGAGCTTGCTCCCCAGGCTCAGTGCTTGCTCGCCACTGACCTCCCATCGCGCTTCCGTGTTGCCTGGTTTCGCCTGGCCGTCAGTGACGAACCGCACGCGAATAGACTGTGCCGCCTGCTCGGGAGCAAACGTCACGTCCCCGAGCCGCCAGTAAATCAGCCCTTTATCCTTCGAAAACGTTCCCGACGGTTTGGATTGACACCCCGTGGCCTTGGACCCTGCCTCGAGCCGAACCACCAGAATCAGATTCCGAACCGTTATGCTCGTCGCACCCCGCAAATCAAACTTGGGATTCAGTGAATACTGCAGAATCGCTGAACTCTGCGTAGCCTCCGTCTTCCACAATGGCGCAAGAACAATCGGCGGCAGCGACCCAATCTTGTCATGTTCAATGTGTAGCTGGTAGTGGAATGCTACCGACGTCTTTGTAATCTTGGCTAAATCCACGGTATAATTCCCCGGCTGCTCGGGCGTCTGCTCAATAAAGGCAGGGTTGGGCGCCACCTTTTCCAGCACAGCAAAGTTTTCCAACCGGATGCCCTCCATGCCAAATGGACCTGCAGAGATGTCCACAGGGTTGTACGCGAGCGCAACCTGTCCAATCACCATGGCTTTGGTGACATTTCCGTGTTCAAACCACGCGCTCACCGTTTCCACTAATGATGCGTTAAGCCCAGGTTCATGCAGGTCTGGATGTTTGACAGTCACGCTAGCCGAGCTACTCAATGATCGGCCCGAGCGAATCGACTGCGTGTCTGACGCCGCAGGATCATCCGAAAGCAATGACCGATGGGCTGGCTTGAAGGCTGGAGATACCGGCTGCGGGGGAAGCGCCGACGTGGGGAACGTCGCCGCCGTTGAACCAGAACCTGCCGATGGCAGAGGCGGCACCTCCCCTATGCTTTGTAATTCAGGAGAAGCCGGGTTAGGAACGAAGATGGTATTGCGAACGTCCCGGCGACCTCGAAGAGTCGATGCTCGCTTTGGCGGTGCTGCTTGCTAGTCACGTGTTAGATTGTGTTGTGCTGATATGCTCGACGTTTCTTACTGCACGAAGCGTGTTGACCATATTTGCCATAGCAGCGTCCGCATCACCGTCTTCTTCTTGGATCGGCGCATTCCTGATGTCAAGTTTGAATTGGGGAGCCGGATTGCTTTCCGCCTGCGCACTACGGACCAGTCAGCAATGACCATCAACCATGTATTGTGCCCACTTACAAGCCTGCTTCTCGCTCTGCTTCGGTAATTGCGTCGACAGCTGATGGCGGCACAGAAAATCCTTCGGCATCCTTCTCAGGCTATATATTTTTTTTATCAAGTCAGTGATGTCGTCCACATCAAGAACAATCTCATATATACCTCAGCTTTGGTTTCTGTAACTACGGGAGGCGGCAGTGGCTCTTGTAATTCTGGAATAGAATCGTGCGTAGTGCCATTGACTGCAGAAGAAGTACTTGCTTCGAGCGGTACCTCAGGAGTCGTCCCATTGGGAGTATCAATGCTCGACAAACGTGCGTGATTGGGAGACTCTGGTGTCTCCGATGTACTAGGCCTCTGCGAAAGACGTCTGAGAGGCGACGTAGGGCGATCTGCTGCGCCCAAGTTATCGCGTTCTTTGCCTTTGCCTTTGCCAAATCCACCAAAGGCAGATCCTAGATTCGATGACGACTTTCGCTCAGGCGAGACGGCGCGGCCATAAGGGTGTGCGCTTTGCCTCCTGCGACCTAGTACTGTCCCAAAGCGTTTCAGGGGATTCGAACTGTGCTTTTCTTTGACTGCCAAGTCGTTAGATTTTATATGAGGCAAAGCATACAATACGCACCTGAGCCACTTTTCTGGCTCCTGTTGTCGTCAGCTTGACCAGGCACAGTCGGCGCTGGTGGCGGTGCCAAACCCCTGGATGGCGTTGAACCTGTATGGCTCAGCTTCCTCCCGGGGGGTGGAAGGTCGCCGCTTCGTATGCGCAGGGCCCATGTCTGGATTTCGTCTGCAGTTTCAATGGTCAACAAAGCATTGAGGGTTTCCTCGGCAGTCACGCGACTTCGCTCGACCTGGTCAACCTCGTGAGTCTGGAATTGGGTCAAAACATCGCGGAGATGGTTTAGCCTCGTTTCGTCGATGGCCTGCAGCTGCTCGAATACATAGGGAGCAGACGAGTCCCACGAGAGCTCTGCTTTGTCCACATCCTGCATTGCATCAGCCACTGCAGACGCTTTCGCCTTTGAGCCCTTGTCCTTGAGCTTGGCCGTCTTTTTCTGGGCAGTGTCGATCTCTTTTGCCGTGGCTGCCAGATTGCCAGAAATGTTGCCCATGGCCTGTATCTCGCGGTTGTTCTTATAGTAGTTGCGTAGGGGTCCTTCAACGTCGGCCTCGATTCTGCGTGCCAACTGGTCATGCGAATTGGCGACGGCTTCAGTTGCGCCCACAATCTTCAGCCATGGGGTTGAGAAGATACTAATCCACGTCAGCCAATGCGCCAGGGGGCATCGTGAAGTGATGCATACCCCAGTTCAGATGAATCGTCAGGCGGGTGTCTACTGGCCAGTCTCCGCAAGCCTTGGACGTACTGCTCCTCGACGCGGCGCCGTTCCTATACAAGAATGAGTATGCCGGCGAGGGCTGGCAAGGCGAATTGACCTACTTGAAGCCAATCGGCAATCTGAGTGTTGAGTCTGTCTACATGGCGCATGCGATCATCGAGGACAGTCACTGCTTGCGCAGGCGTCAGGGAAGTCTACAGGGTGAATGAGTATGGAGGACGCGGAAGCCTGGGAAGGGTGTCGGGGGAAGCGTACAAGCAATGCCGGGTATTCTTTGCGTTGGAGCTCCATGGTACAGCTGTAGGGGGATGGCGCACGGCCACAGGACGGTGTTTTGGTGTATTCACATAGAAATGGGCTTCGAGGAAGTTCGTCGAGGTTGAGGTCGTGGAGCTTTCACCACTTCGCTGTCACTGGAGACTTGGGGGTTCGTTAGCGCCATGTGGCCGCGGTTCGGCCGGGACCTGACGTAACCCAGCTAGGTATTATTAATAGGGAGAGTATGTACAGTAATTATTGCTCGGTACATGTTGCGCCCAACTCCAGCTGGGGGCTTGATCTAATAATTAATACCAAAAGCAGGGTATCACTTTTATGGGCTGCTCGTGACCAAGGATGGCTGTTGTCCAGCAATAACTAGTTGGTTACTAGGTAACTAGGTAACCACCCACCCACCTAGGTAGACTGAGCCCTGGAGTACCTAGGTACATACATGCTCAATGGCATAATTCACAAACTCACATATCATGTGTTCTAGTAGACGATGCTGTACGAAGATAAAATACCAAGCACTAACTAGGTATACATTGGTTGGCAGTGGCATGTGCTGACCAACCCACATCAAACTGCCTCCTGATACACTCTCCAACCCTGCACTCTACACGCTGCCCTGCACAGTTCATACCCAAGTAAGCCTATTCGCCACACGCCCAACACCACAGAACTGCAACCACATGGCGCATCCGAATTGGCGTTCATCCTTGGCCTTCTCTACCCGCTTAGCGACTGTGACACAAATGCAAGTAGTTTTGAACTAGCGTAGCAAGCAACAAGATGCTCGTGAGAATGCTGCTTTTTGTTTCAGGGCCAGATTGGCGGCTCTATCAACGCAGAGTCTGACCGTGACACAGTACAGCTGCCCTGCAGGCACTCGACTCGACGCTACCGAATGGCAGTGCTCGATGGGAGGCTACCACTAATGAAAACGACATCTACGAAAACGCTCAGTCGCTAGTACGAGACTTCCCTTGAACATGGTTTAATGGAATCTGACAGTAGCACAGGACGACTATGAGAAACAATGTGAAGATAAAATTGCCAGTCTGGGGCCTAGCCATCTCCAGTTCCCTAACGAAGAGGTACCTGCCATGGTGAACTGAAGTGTCAATAGTGCTCATCCTTCTCCTAGGACGAAGATTATGTCCCTACGCCCGGCGGCAAATCCATTGGAAAATATCAAAATGCCATTTACTTCAACCAAGGCCTGTTCTCGGCAATGTACAAAGCTCCTGCACTCGACGACTGTGGCTATTTTTCATCAGATGCAAAGAGTAGGATCGTTGCCCTCAAGGTCACAACGCCCTCTGTAATGGCCGCGCCCCATGATTCGAAAAGAGAGGCCAAGATCCTGAGCATCGCCGCTTCTGACCACGTTATTCCCCTTATTGAGACCTTCCGAACTGACGACAGCCATTTTGTTTTGGTGTTCCCTTTTCTGCGGCATGAACTGAGTGACCTTTTACAGAACAAAAAGCTCTCAAAAACACAGATTCAAAGCTGTCTGCGAGATCTGTTCGACGCGCTCGCTTACATACATGCTAAAGGGATTATTCATCGCGACATTAAGCCTTCCAACATTCTCCTCAAGTCACTCGAGGGGCCGGCATATGTGTCGGATTTTGGCATTGCGTGGGCACCCAATGTAACAGACTCAGAGCCGTTCGATGCAAAGATCACAGACGTTGGTACAACAAGCTACAGACCGCCTGAACTGTTATTTGGTAATAAGCACTACGGCAGCAGCCTTGATATGTGGGCTGCTGGTTGCACCGTTGCAGAAGCCTTGGTACCAGAGCATGAGACTCTCTTCAGTTCCGGCGAGCTGGGGAGCGACCTGGCACTCATACAAAGCATGTTCAAGAAGCTTGGAACTCCCAATCTAGAAGTATGGCCAGTGAGTACTTATCTTGGCACACTCTGTTTTTCTGATTTCTCCAGCCACTAAAAGATAGCAGGAAGCAGCAAGTCTACCAGACTGGGGCAAAGTGCAATTCCACGAGTATCCTGCACAGGACTGGGCTGTATTGCTACCAGGAGTGTCTAAGGTGGAAAGAGATCTCATCAGTCATCTTGTGTGTTACGAGAGTGGCGACAGGCTATCAGCGGCAAAGGTAGGGTAATTGGTCTCGGGAAATACTTATGAGACTAACAGATTGGGTAGGTGCTCCAACATGCTTATTTTGCACAGTCACCTGCATGATAATGCCATATCAGATAATATCGTGTTGAGCATAGCTAGGTAAGCGAGCATTCCAAGGTGTTGCATAGTTAGGTAGTTAGTTGAGCATTTTTGAAAGCCATGATGATGACCTTGAATGTGCCAGCTAGTTGCTCATCTAAAGGTGTACCCATGTATCATGTAATTATCTTGCATGATGATAGTGAATCGGTGAATGTCCGGATAGCGTGGGAGCGCTATTAATTACTACTCCGTATAACTAGTTAACTAACTAGTTAACTAATAGTTATATTATTAGTTAGCGTGCTGCAGGGACAGCCTTCCTTCGTGCCGACGCCAGCATCATGGCTAACTAGGTCAACAGGAGAACAACAAACAACGCAGCAGCTTTGCGACCCAAATCCAGAGATACTCTTACAACTATTATTCATTGTCAATGACTCGCATGCCGTCGCGGTCCAGATAGGAGCTGTGCGCCCCGGCAGCAAAACACAGCCCCTCCCCGTCGTCCCCAACACCCCACCTTGACCTGCGTGCTGTAGCATTTCCGCTCAACATGGCCTTCTTGTTCCGGAACAAGCAGAAAAGCCACCTTGAGCTCGCACGGGAAACAAAGGATCTGACCATTCGTCTCGCGCAGGATGAGAAGCCCAACCCCAAGGTTGATTGCCCTGGCCCAATGGTGTGTGTGTGTGTAAACAAGCGTCCGTGCTGACTATGGGCCAGGTTGAAGAAGCGCTGGCTCAAGACCTCCAGCAGATGAAGATCAGACTCCAGGGTACGCCTGGTAATGCTCCCCTTTCGTTGCCGTTTCCTTTTTTTTCAAAAACAAAAAATAAAAACAAATCTTGTCTTTGGTGTTCAATGCACTGACCCCTTCAAAGACACTGAAGTGAATCCCGAGTCGGTACTACAGCTTCTGTCTGCAATCCTCAACGAGGACCTCCTCCATATTCTCGCAGTAAACATCTACAAACTTCCCTTTGAGTCTCGAAAAGACGCCCAGGTCATCTTCTCGACAGCCTTCCGCTACAAGCAGCCCGGCCAATCCGATCCACAGGTACTACATCACATTGTCACATTCAGGCCTGAGGTCATAATAGCGTTATGCAGAGGCTACGAGAGGCGGGAGAGCGCTATGCCGTGCGGTGGGGTTCTTCGCGAGGCGCTCAAGTTTGATGCCATTGCTGCATTGCTTCTCTATGATGAGCCCAGTGAGGATGGGAAGCCACTTGATCTGGCCAATGTAAACCCCGATTTACCATCTTCTGGAAACGGTGTTTTCTGGAAATTCTTCGACTGGATCGACAAGGGCGCCTTTGAAGTCAGCGCTGATGCATTCAACACATTCAGGGTGAGACCAACGAGCTGGCTGGCACGCACAAAGACCACACTGACAGGAGCCAGGAAATTCTTACAAAACACAAGCCACTTGTTGCGACCTACTTGCAGACAAACTTCGACATGTTCTTTGCGAAATACAATGCCATGTTGATTCAATCAGAGAGCTATGTTACCAAGCGTCAATCCATCAAATTATTGGGAGAAATTCTGCTCGATCGCGCCAACTACAACGTCATGACGCAATATGTCGACTCTGGAGAGCATTTGAAGATCATTATGAAGCTGTTGCGGGACGACAGGAAGATGATCAACTACGAAGGTTTCCATGTGTTTAAAGTGGGTGGCATAGACAAAGTGATCATGTCAGACGCATGCTTACAGCTATAGGTTTTTGTCGCCAACCCAAACAAGTCGACAGCAGTCCAAAAGATTCTCATCGGCAATCGCGAAAAACTACTACGCTTTCTCCCAGCGTTCCTAGAAGACCGCACAGAAGACGAACAGTTTATCGACGAGAAGAGCTTTCTTATCAGGCAGATTGAGCAGATGCCTTCCCAGCCAATTCCACCGCCAGCACCTGTTTGAAACTGCTTGTTCCTTACTATCCCTTTTATCATTTCCTATGTCGTTGAAGTTTGCATACAAGAGGAGTTCGCTCTGGACTTGGGGCCTGATTTCAGGATTGATGCACCACCCCATTAGCATAACCCCGGCGCAGCCGCATCAGCATCCCTAGTGGGATAATTAGATTCTCTTTGCACATCCATTTTTCTCTACCGGCTTACAGATGTTAATTTATCTGCTTCCCAATGACGGGAAGAACGTTTTATAACAAAATCTAAATCTTCTTCATGCTTAGATGTAACTACCAACGTCTACCTAGGTACCTAACCTACGAGAGAGAGACTACGAATCGTAATCAGGCTTGACATTGTAGGATGCATGCTAGCTGCCCACGTATTGTTACTGTATACCCACCATAACTTGAATTGTAGAAACATTCTAGCAAGGTACACAAAAAAAGACGGTACGAAAACCCGTTTTGCGTAAGAATTACAAGGGCCATTAAATTCATTCAACCAATTAATCGCCGGATAAAAAGTAGAGTCAAAGAATGCATAGAGAGGAAGGAGAAAAAAAAACAAGTTTCAAGAATGTGATTTGCAATACAGGCTTTCGCTGCGGGTATAATACAATATGGACTAGAAATGTAGCTCACGGGATGGTGAGAATGTGAGAGAATGGCTAGGTAGGTAGCTAGGTACCTATGCAATCAAAGATTTGCCTTTTCACCAAAAGCAAAACAAGTCTTTCAACCATTTTGGTGACGATGATGGTTTAATGTGATTTGATTATTACGTGCCTCGGGGACTCGAATTGGGCCCTTTATTCAGTAGACCCGAGAAAAAGGACATGAGCTTTTCATTGTCCATTTTGGATGAATCTTGTGGAGAGACGTCGGGCGTGCTGGGATCGGTTGTACGGTTTGCTTCTCGGTCCTGTATTGACATTAGCCCCGACTCGTTATTAAAGGTAGAGCTAGAAACATACCTGTAATCGCTTCACCATCTCGTCAGCATTTACTTGAATGCCACCCATGTTGAATTGAACAGGTCCTATGTGTTCTTCAACAACACCAGACGCATCATCGACCCAGTTTCTTCCCGCAGGTTCATTGTCTTTGCGTGCCGCCTTCAGGGCTGCTTCGTTCTCGTCTTCCCGTCGTAGCTGCTCCAGTATGCCGACTTGCTCAGCAAGGAAGACTTGTGGATCTTTGCTCGTGACTTCAATACCGTTAGTTTGCTTCGACAAGCTCGATAACGGGAAATCGGTTTCAGGGTTGCGGATAGTGTCTTCGTAGATGGAAGTTGCAGATGGGCCATGTTGCGATTCATCGACTACTGGTGAAGGCTCAGGTGCCTCATTGGCTTGGACTTCACCATCTGCGGGTGCTTGTGCTTGTCCGTTCGTTGGTGTCATGTGTCGAGGAATATCAATATCGACGCTCCACCTTTCACTGATGCCCTCCACATCGAAGCCTTCTCGAAGGATCCGGATCTTTGCCCATGAATCCCAGTTCGGGGGCACCAATACTCGGTCTCGGTCGGTTACATTGTGTCGCAGCTGCTCTTGTTTAAGCAGCGATTTAATCCCCAGCGTTGAGTGGATGAGATTCTGTAGCGATCCTGGGGCAGATGGCATTGTATAGACCAAACTCGAGCCGTGCTTGAGCAGAATGGTTCGTAGATACTGCAAGATGAAGTCAAACTCCTCTTCTTTCCAACCGCGCTCCTTTTCCAAGCTTTCAATCTTGTCTGCATTCTGGCAGACCACACACAGTGGTATGCCCAGCGGCTCATCCCACTCGCCCGGACCAAGCGGTATTTTCACACCATCTATGGTGTTGGCTCCTTCCAACCCCTTGTCCTGCAGTGTCTGGATGTTCTCCTCGAGCACCATTTTGGACGCGTCGTCTAGGGAGAGGATGAGGGACCTCAGGACTCGTATCCAATCACGCAGCTGCCGTATCCATAGCCAGGGGTGATTCCAGTCCAGCAGCAGTACGATGAGCATGTTGGGGAGTGTGCGAGGATTGAGATAGGGCTTTATCAGAGGCGTAAACGAGGGCGAGGGGTTCGCGAGCAGGTACAGCGAAAGGCGCGCGAGAGTATCTGTGGCTGTCAGTCCCCGCCTTGCACAGTAGAACTAGCCAAAGCACACACACACACCTTCATGATCTGTGTCGAGCACGTCTTGGTACGTATAGCCAAGAGCAAACTGGTTCGCAATTGGTGGTTTTCTGCCCCGATCTGGCGGTCTCCGGTTGTTTGTAGAGTCTGTTGATATCGACTCGAGAAAGTCTCGCTGTGTTTCTGGTGTTCCGCCTGGAGAGTGGTTAGCTTGTTCCCCTTACCGCTTCCAACAATGGCTCTTACCTAGCACCAGCAAGCTCTTCTCGGGAAGTCGCTTCCCACTCGAGATGTTGTCTAGCATAGGCTTCCAGATCTCTTCCTTGTCAGCATCTCGACTGCCTGGCCGGTCGTGGCCTCCAGGAATTCGTGTGGGGAAGCCAGAAGCTCGTCGCGCGCTCATTGCGGAGATAGTGCGGACTTGTCAGTCTGCCTGGATTGGGTGCTTTGGCTGGGCGCAGACGATGAGAGGGGCGTTGCAAGGCAAGAAGACGAAATGACGAAATAGGCAAGCGCGATGCGACGCGGAGTGAATTGGTGGTTGGTGGTGGTGGGGCTGCTGTGGTTGTGCATGCATGTCTTCTTCACCGGGAGCTTTTTGCCCAGGGTCCCTGCCAAGACCAAACTCCAAGCTCCCAGCTCCCAAAAGTTGCGCATGTAAGCACACACGCAAATACCGACTTTCCCAAAGGAGTACAGAGTACGCCACCGATAGAGGCTTCGGTACTGCCACAATGAATTCAGTACGCGCTATTCAGCAACTCAACAAGCGCGAGCTCGAAGCAGGTATCACCACTGAAGGATCATGGCACACCGACTACCGCGACACGGCCTTTATCTACGTTGGCGGGCTGCCATTCCAGCTTTCTGAGGGTGACATTATAACAATATTCTCACAGTATGGCGAGCCAGTGTGGATCAAGCTTGCCCGCGATAGAGAGACAGGCAAGTCGCGGGGCTTTGCCTGGATCAAATACGAAGACCAAAGAAGCTGCGATCTGGCAGTCGACAATCTGGGCGGCAGCACAGTCATGGACAGAGTCATCAGGGTAGATCATGCGCGCTACAAGCCAAAAGATGACGAGGATATGAGGGACAATACCATGGGCGAGCTTGACCTGGATCCTGGCCATGAATCAGATGGGGGGAGACGCAAAAGGCGCAGGACAGACAGTGAAAGCGACTCAGATGAAGATAGGCCAATGCTGCCAGAGGAGATTGAATTGGAACGGCTGATGGACAAACTCGATCAAGACGACCCCATGCGGTCCTCTATGATCAAGCGACAGCAAGAAAAGGTTGACGATGCAGTGAAGAAGTTCCAAAAGGCCAAGCGGAAAGAGAAGGAACGCGCCCGGCGACACGATAAACATCGCCGCCGCAGCAGGTCAAGAGATGGCCATCGCGACAAGAAAACCACGCGAATCAAGGAGGAAGATGAAGGTCATCAACGGGAACGACACTCGCGGCATAGGGATGGACCAAGTAGAAGCCATGATAGAAACTCAGAAGACGGCCGCAGCAGGTCAAGAGATGGCCGTCGCGACAAGGATATCACGAGAATCAAGGAGGAAGACGTGGATCATCAACGGGAACGACGCTCGCGGCACAGGGATGGACCAAGCAGAAGCCATGATAGCTCAGAAGACGGTCGCAGCTATACGAGGCCCCGGAGTCGCGATGAAGATGGAGGGAGATCGCATCACCGTCGTGACCGCAGCCGGGAGCGAAAAAAGGTCAATTCGGCCAGAAGCGATCAAAGGAAGGAACGCGAGAGGCGTCATTTTAGTTCTGATGACGAGGACAGAACCCGGTCACGATCAAAACGCTCTCCACTGCCCTATCGCGCTCGCTCTCCACGAAGCTACTCGCCATAGTTTATTGCACGCTTCTCGTGGCGGTTATCAAGCTCTAAGACAACCGAAGCTCATTCTAAGAAGCGTTTCCACTTGTAATGCACTTGTTCCAGTTACTATATGATGTGCGCGGTATGTTCGATCACGGGCTGCTTCAGATATGGGTCAAAATTTACTCCAACGTCTGTATCTCCAATAGTACTGCGTTGGGCTTCTCTTCTTGGTCCACCAACGCACCCCATATTGCTGCATGGGATGGCCTACAATAAGATTGAAATATTGTCACTAAATCTGCCAGATTGGAAAGCAGATTGTCAACAAAGCGTCTGCGAGTTGCATAAGTCAGGCTCTTTATCAACAGAAGTCTCAAAATTCTGCAAAAGTCCAACAGCAAGACGAAGAATCAGGCAGACGACCAAGTATCGCGTCATTCAATTGCACCATCTACTTGCGACTATATTTTCAAAAATATTCATATAGATTCCACCAGTATTTGTTTCAGTGTCAAAGGATTTATTAATGCATTATCTATCGTTCCCTCCATTCTGGATGATGCAGCCTTCGCTGGTACCCAAGAACGTCATCTCGACGCGGCATATCGGTCCAGTCCCAAGAATCATAATCGAATCCAACACGCGGTACACGGCTTAGATTTTCTGCTGAAAGTTGAGTTCTGCCCTGGGTGCGAGGACCTGGAGGGCCGAAGTTGAGCGTGAAACCACGGCCACCATTGGAGCGTGGGAAATCTGACATTGTTGTTTTGATCACCGGCTAGTGCTGCTAATGGTTGAATTTGTTATTGAGGTTGTTTGTTATCTTAGTGCGGTAGGTGGAAGTGGAAAATTAAGAGCTGAACATACATAGAAGTATTATTGGGCATGATGAGTTGGCAACTTAGTCAAAGGAATTGTCATTGATGATAGGAGAGATGTTGGTTGACACTACCGTAAAGGTGGACTAATACCATGAAGTTTGTGGCTCAACTTGTGCGCAACTCGAGCTACGTGGTGTTTATAGTCGCCTAGAACATGTGGCCACGCGAGAAGTGAGTACCATAAGTCGGATACGAAGAACAGCCGGCTGACGAATTCACACAAAAGCACTTGGTCTGATGATGGGTAAAGGTTTACTTCCCAATGACGCAAAAGCTATAATTCAGCGTCCAGAACAGCTGCACGAACAAACAGCCCTCGACTAATCAGAAGCCGTGCTTCGAAGTTATATCTCACCGCCAGCTCGACTTCTTCGCGCCCGCCCCCTCACAAACAACATAAATTGAAGAGCGTCATTCTCCTTACTCTAATTTCACGAGATCCTCTGACATAAATACTCGTCAACTACTACTACTTTGGACTTTCACCAATTCACAAACCTCACAATGCGTCTTCTCCTTCTCTTCCTAGCGATGATATCCCTGGCTTCCAGCGTGACATACTCACGACTCGATGGCACCAGCATCGAGCTCGGGAGTGTCGCCAAGGAGGTAGATTTCAGCAATGTCATACTACCTGAAACTCCCCTCACCACTGATGCCACCATGTATTACACAGTCATCAAAACCACCAGCAATATATTGCTAATGCGTAAAAAGCTTTGATAACCATAACGCCACCACGTACATGGCGGAGAAATACTTTAGGGCAAGCCACTCGACTGCCATCCTCGGAAGCATATGTTAATGTTATCTAGGTCCGAATGACTGAGCATCCCAATAACAGAGGAAGAGTAGCAGTTGGTGCGGAATGCTCCCGACTTCTGGGTGACTGCTATCCAATCCGTATACCGTACGCCAAGTTCACAGCAGCCATGTATTGCATTACTAACACTTTGATCAGCAACTTTTACATTTCTTACGTCGAGCTCTGGCCGTGTCCAATGTCTACCCGCAAATATCATTGCTTTTTTTGGGAGTAAGTAATTGGCCCAAGGGGCTCTTTTCTGACATTTATACAACAAAGCACTGCCTAACAGGTCTAGTAATGATCACTGCGATCGATCACGCCCAGGATTGTATATGCCATACACGCTGGGAAACCTTAAGAAGTGGGGATGGGATGTGAGTTGTTCTTATCTTGTAATGTTGAGTGAGATGATTGACCGTATGTACAGGATCGTATCAAGTCTTTTGAGTGTTACTGGAACCCATGACGGATGAAGACACTCCAAGCTAGAAATCTCAACTTGGCAATATATGGGATACTTGGCCATCCGTGTAGTTGGCGCCTCTCAAGAGTCAAGGAGCGGTAGTCGTGTTGGTTTTGGGGTAAAAATATTTTTGAGTCCATCCGTAGAGGGCCCTTAATCACAACTGAGGAACACCTGTAAAGACCCTATGTGTTCATATAGTAGTCTATTTGACTAATATTATATGTAGTTATACGAAACCTCTCATAAATTGTTTGCTTACAGCTTCGCCTTCCCAGCTCCTTCTTCAGCATCTGCCCATTCCCTCAAAACCCTCTTCAAGATCTTGCCACTTGGACTCTTTGGAATCTCTTTCAAGAACACCACTCCTCCAGTCAACTGCTTATAGCCTGCTAGATTGTCGCTAATTATCTTCTTCACCTCTTCTTCTGTGATGTTGGTACCAGGCTTTCGCACAACGTATGCGCGCGGCCTTTCATGGTCAGTCCCAGGCTTAGCCTTCAGAGCAATGACTGCCACATCCACAATCTTGTCCTTAGCCTCGAGCAAAACAGCCTCAAGCTCGGGAGGCGCGACTTGGAAACCACGGACTTTGATGAGTTCCTGTGTGGATGTTAAGACGGATATTGTGCTGCGGTGCGATTTATCTTTTTACCTTTTTACGGTCGACGATATACCACAGTTTTGTCTTGCTATCGCAATACATAATATCTCCGCTGTGAAGATAGCCCTCTTCATCCCACGTTTCTGCATTCGCTTTTGGGTTTTTGTAGTACTGACGCACCACAGTTGGACCACGCACACATACCTCGCCGCGAACATTGTAGTCTGTAATATCCTTGCCATGCTCATCTACGAGCCTAAACCGATTTAATGCTTACTTGAGGTGCATTGAAAAATTATAAACTTACTTGACGTCTGTGTTCGGCATCATCCTCCCTACACTTCCCGTATCATCTGCCTCGGGGTAATAAAACAAGGTAATTGCGCTCGTCGTCTCAGTCATACCCCACACTTGGGTGAATGTCGCATCTGGCGCCAAAAGCGCCCTCATTCTCCTCTGGCTGCCGGCATCCAATGGCGCTGCACCAACAACAGCGGCTTTTACAGTCTCCAAGCTGTACTTTTTGCTCAATGGACTGTTGATGATTGCGATGACTAACGGTGGTACCACGCCAAGGTTGGTGATTTTATGCTTTTCAACACTGGCTAGGAAAGGCTCCAAATCGAAACGCCGCATAATCCACATTTGGTTCCCAGATCGAAAAGGTGACAGATGAATCGTCGGTACAGTGGCCACATGGAACATGGGCAATGGCGAGAGATTACGTATATCCCAACTAATCGCATCTTTGCTTTTGGTCGTAGTCATGGTGTGGTAAGAAGTAGCATTGTAATGACTTTGACATGCCGTCTTGGGTAATCCGGTAGTTCCGGAAGTCGTGAGACGAGCAACATCCGTGGTCTTGAGTGTATCCAGGTCGGTAATCCGATGCCAATCTTCCTCGCCATGCTGCAGAAGCCACTCCCAAGATCGGAAACCATGTGGGACTGCTTGACCTCGCACGTTGAAGATGAAGATGTGGTCTTTTGAGATCCCTTCGGCCGTTGCGCCCTCATGCACAACATCGAGGAGTTCAGGTTCGACAATGAAGAATTTGACCTCGGCGGTGCGGATATGATGGCTCATTTCTGCCACTCGATACGCGGGGTTTGTGCCACTGAAGACTCCGCCAGCCCCAATGCCACCAAGGAAGACCATGGGATACATGATGTCATTGAAAGAGGTGATTGCGAAACAGTCGCCTTTTTTCATTCCAGCTCTTCGGAAACCTGCTACAATCCTGCGTACTAAACTCAATCCTTGTCGACGCGAAATAGTACGTGATTCATTGTCCACATCGTGATAGATCTGTGGGAATCAATGATTAGACACGGCCGAACGGACCAGTGCTTCCTTACAGGCTTGTCATTGTCATAATCTGTGTTCCCAAATGCGAATGAGACCACGTCTTCTTCGGGCAGCGGGTAGAAGTCCTGAGAAAGCCACGGCATGCTGAATCGAGGCCGAGCTGACGTCTCTGAGCTATAGTTAAAAGGGTCAGATGTAAATGCCAAAACAAATGAGAAGTTGTCAACGCGAACATTCGGTACAAGTAGCTGAGGAGGGATGTTAAGTACAACTTGGTGCTTCGGCTGTAAGCCTTGTATTATTATATGACTCTCTTAACGCTAGCTGACATGCCGAGGCTGTTGGCCAATTATTACCTGTTAAGGCTGACCCCAGGTCTCGGTAATAATTAGTTAACTAGTTAGTTCGTTAATTTACCCCACAAAAGCTTTCCATCTGGGGAGGCTGGGCGAATGATTTTTGATAGGGAAGTCTTCTTAAAGTCCGTTTCAGCTCATATGTAACTATATGATGATCTGAAGACAGTTGAATTGAGCTTCAATATGTCCTATTTAGGAAGCTGCGTGGTAGTAATTATTAGTTTGTTGTAAGACGGTACCTTGGTATTGGTTGTACAAAAGAGGAATGGTGCGATGCACCTAGTTAACTACCTTTGCCATCAATGATGACGGTCAGGGAATTCATTCCAAACAGCAATTGGGCACACCCGGGGACATGAGTGGAAATCAAACATGGTTCAAAACAGACACGAGACTGTTGAAGAGAAGAAATACTACAGGTAGATAAGTTGTAACCATGTCTTGTAGATAGCCCGCGGCTAGTTAAATATAACGCCAGAATCTGGACGAGGGTTACTGGTGGAAAGCCTAACTAATTACTAATTGGGTAGTTAGTAGCTATTCGGAATTCATTACACATGTAATTGTGAAGAATGGTTCGTAGATGTAAGGTGGAAAAGAACAAAAAGACATGGTAAAAAGATGCAATTAGATGGTAGTCTTAGAACACGCTGTGAATAGATGGCGCGCGGCCAACTGCCATGTAGGACTATTTTCCCGTCTTGCACTATACACGTCTTGTCAGTGAGAGATGATCTGGTTGAGTATCCCAAAGTCACTAATTACCTAGGTAATAACTACATGAAATACAAAGAGATTTGACACATTTGGTGGGAGTCTTCCCAACTGAGCCGCATCTCGTGCGACGTCAAGGCCAACATGGTGCTCTATAATCCATCAACAAGCCAAATTAGTGGTATGCCGAGACTCAACCAAGCAGAAAGGGCGCGAGCCAAGGCAATCGAGTACAATTGTGCCGGCAGAGGGAGGCATGGCGACGGCGAGTCCGACTTTGGGTGCTGAGTACCGACAAACTCACTGCTGAATCTGGGAAGGCGAGGGCTCAATCACCACTAGCATGGTTTGCAGCTTTGGTATAAATAGTAGTTAGATGCTGTCCTCTGAACAGATGAGCACTTCAGTCCCAACATGGTTGCCTATACTTCCCTCATGCTCCTTGGAGCTTCTACCGCCCTCGCTGGCCCTCTTCTTGCTCGCCAGCAAAACCCAGGTGCTACTGTTACTGTCACAGCCAGTGCTCCCTCGGGCACAGCATGGAACGCTGGCGCTGTGAACGACTTCCCCATCCATGCTTCTTGCAATGCTACCCAGCGCGCCTACATCCTCAAAGGCCTCCAAGAGACCCTGACCATCTGCACGCAAGCTCGTGACCATATCCTTCGCTGGGGCAACTCGTCTCAGATCTACCAGAAGTACTTTGGTAATGCACCAACTGGCGAGCCCATTGGATGGTTCACCAAGATTATCCAAGGCGACAAGGCTGGCATTGTTTTCCGCTGTGACAACCCTGATGGCAACTGCCGTCAATCTGGTAAGCTGCTCATACTTTCCATTGCATGCCCATCGCCTTTTTTCTGACTTTGAGAAGGCTGGGCGGGTCACTGGCGTGGTTCCAATGCTACTTCCGAAACCGTCATCTGCGACTTGTCTTACGAGACCCGTCGTCCTCTTGAGGGCATGTGCATGTTTGGCTACACTGTTGCAAATGGCGCCACCAACTTCTACTGGGCTTCTGATCTTCTCCATCGTCTGCTGCACATTCCCAAAATTGGCGAGGGTGTTGTAGAGCACTACAGCGAGGACAAGTACCCTGGTGTCATCAGCTTGGCCAAGAACAATGCTACCTATGCCGCGAGGAACAGCGACACCCTTCAGTACTTCGCCCTTGAGGTGTATGCTCAAGACGTGGCTGTGCCCGGTGTTGGCTGCCCTGGCACTTACACCTCCACCTCCACTTCTAAGCCTGCTGCTGCTACAATTTCTGCCGCTCCGAGCAAAACGACCACTTCCTCTCAAGTATCAGCTGTCGTAAGCTCCGCTGCTGCCCCCGCTGGGTCTTGCACTCCCCATGGCGACCACTGGTAGGCCATCTATTTTGTAACTCTTGAGCTTTGATTGACAAATATTAGGCACTGCCCTCCTGGTGTTCCCCAGCCAGCATCCCCTCCATCTTAGATTTGGAAATAGATGGAGTTCTGGCTGGACGAGCTATCATAGACATGCTCCACAAAAATATATAGATCTAATGATAATCCACGATCCATGGTATCCCTTCCTCGCTCACTGGAACCAGAAGTCGCAAGTGACTAGGCCACATTAATAATAATGGGCATTGATCTGCAAACAAGTTTCCCATTAGTGAATTAAATATTATTTCCCACGAGTAGTCGCTTTGGTAAACAATAGCCTTCTACATAGTAGTTCCGCATCAGGTCAAGATCCTGCTTGTCGTCCTCTCCCACCTTCACCGTTCTAAACAATCCACTCTCCATCAGGGTCCGGATAACCCCATCCAACGATTAAAAACCGTCTCTAGACATAGGAAACCGTCTCTCCAACACCCTCTCTAACAACCACAACCTCATCATCAAATCTCATTTTCCACTGCTCAGAAGCATCAACCATCAAAGTAATCTTTTCCGACAAACACTCGCCTCCCGCAATCAACCGCCAGGTTTGCGGACCGGGAGCTTGACGATTCTGTGACATGAGGCAAAAGCGCATCTAATTTTTTTTTTTCAATTTTCCACTTGTATTAGCCTCTTTTGAAATAATACATCTCGAATCAGGATTTAGGGAAAAAAAAAAAAGGTACCTACCTCCAGAGTATTCAAACTGCCATAAGCAGGTCCTCCAATCGCCAGATGAATCTGCCGATTGAGCAAGCCCAGGACAAAAAAAGCTCCAAAGAACGCCATGATATACACCAGCATGGCCGAAACGAAGTAGCAGGTGGCGAAAATATGTCCTTGGCTTTCAGACTGTTGTTCTTCGCCATCTGGTGATTGTGTGCGGTTAGGTGGTGGTGGTGAAGACTGCTCGCCGGCGCCCCAGAAGCCAGCTTCCCATTCCTCATCCTCGTACGGGGCAAGAGTAACGGGTTGGAGCTTTTGGCATCGTTGGCCATCGTATGGTGGTGGTGGTAATGTGCCATCTTGGCTTGGTCTCGGTGCAGCTGCTGCACGTCGGAAATATGCAAGGAGCGAAGCGCGCGGCAAACGGGCGTCGATATCTTGAAGAGGCATGCTTGTTGGGAGTTTAGGAAATGTCTTCTTTGCGTGTTAGATGTAGTTGGTTCCAAAAGAAAAGATTAAGGTTATGTTTCACTCAATTGATGGTGTGCATGCACTAAGAGATGAGATGGTGTTTGTTTTTGGCAGCATTACAACAAAAAGAAGCCGGTCATGATTTTATCGTGACCCATGACGAAATTGCTCAAGTTGTGTTAGGAAGGTGTATTGTTTGCGGTGCTTGGCATATTGGCCAGTGAAGAGTTGAGGTTGACGCTTGCGGGTCGCACAGTGGAAGGCGGGAGGTTGGCTCAGGAATGTGGATCACTCACTCAGAACGATTGAAACCTATGACTGAATAATAGAGAACGCAATGTTTGTGCAGGCTATTGTAATTGATTACAATGTGTCTAGGCAGTATCTACAATAAAAAGTGTCACTCTGCCAGGTATTCGAGAGGCCCAAGAGCATGAAGAAGCTAGTTATGCAGTGCCCTGGGATGAGTTACCCGGCAAAAATAATGATACATTTACATAGAGGTGGCATTGCAGACAAAAAGAAAAAAATAATGTCATGGTAATGACCCGAGGGCGATTTGAACGCCCAACCTTCAGGAGACTCCATGGACTGGAATCTGACGCGCTACCATTGCGCCATCGGGCCGGTATATCGGGAATTCGATGAAAGGACAATCAATTAAAAATATATATACGTAGCAACTTTGCAATAATGGACAGCTACTCAGGCCCAGCCGCCACCCCGTAGAATGTCTGCGAAATTGCCCGTACGAAATGGGTTTGTTTCTGTGTGGGGTAAATTGTTTGGACGCGAGGGGGCGAGCCACTAGTTAGTTAACCTCATTAAGTTAGGAAACTGCGCCACATCTATGCCACACTCCCCACCTGGTGCCACACTCTGCTGCAAAGAAGACAATTTCATCAGGAGAGCTTTTGGTTGCGATCGAGAATAGCAAATCACTGCATCTAGTAGAACTAATGTGATACTTCCTGGTTCTGTAGGGGTAGTCAAGAAAGCAAGTTGGACCAATGAGCAACTGGAGGATAACTATGACTGATCGACCATAGGGATTATGAATTTATTGCTAGAAATCTACTAATATCTGGGCCATGCTTCGCACTAAAACCTAATCAGTGAAGCCTAGAGTATGCTCTTTGGATTGAATTTGAAACCGATATATGAGTAACAAAAACTACAGAAGAGCCTATGGGGGGGGGTAGAGAATCTTTGATCATTGTAGACAGAAGCCTGCACGCATGCATGTGCACCTTTGTAGGCTGTGAGGCATTATTTCAGTGAGCGAACGTGTCAGAAGCTCGGCAAATTTTGTTTCATGCGAAGATGCTGAGTGGCTACAACCGCATACAGGGCTCACGGCAGTTCTAGTGAAACAAAACGTCATCTCCTTTTCCCTTGCTTGGTCGTTATGCCCGCAGAGACCCGGGCCTTCAGTGGTGCCAGCCTGAGACAAATGGCTTACGACGCTGACATGGGGCTCTTGGTTGGGGGATTGTCCTGCTGGTATGTTCGAATGCAGCATTTTGTGCAGTGAGTCGAGGCGTCGCAGCTCGATCATGTCAACGCTCTCATGAGGTGACAGGAAGACCGCTTGCCATTCTGAAAAGCTCAAAAGCGAGGCCTGGTGTCTCTCTCACTATCATTTCAACGTCCTGGCGAAATGAAAGGCCTGGATTCGCACGAAAAGCCTGGATGATAATATCCCGCAACCCACGATCAGTGTGAAACGTGCTTTCGTATGCTTCTTGACATGCTTCTGGAAATTCGGGACAGTCGAGGTGCACCTCGAGCTCTCGGGCAAACTTGTAGCGTGCAAGTGTCTTTAGACCAGAAATGCCATACCTGTGGCCCGTCAGCGGCGGAATTTCGCTATTATGTGATCATCTGAGGGTTTCTGACAGAGGGAAATCAAGTAGTACAGTGACGCGTTTTACACCGGCAAGGCAGCAAATCCAATCGGACATCTGTGGAATTGCAGAAGGAGGAAAAGAAAAGCCTGAAGTCGTCGCGCGCTTATCCCACGAATAAAGACATACAAATGGTCGGGTGATGGGACTCAACCCGCGTCGGTGACGCTTGTAACAGTCCATCAGCGTTCTTCTGCTGTACAACATAGTGAAACGTAATGTTGGTATAAGAAAAATTAAGCGGGGTTGACCAAGATGAACTCGACGAACGAAGAAAAATAAAGATCCAAAAGGACAATGCGTGAATATCATACGTACTTTTCGGCAATTGCATAGACTTTGGTGTGCGTAACGAGATGCACTTTCTCAAGGTCAAGATCTGGCATAGATTGGGCTCCGAACTCATGGATAGCTGGTTGGCTCGCCTCTTTTGTGTCGACTAACTTCGTTGAAGCGTCTAGGATCTCGGGAGCAGATTCTTCTGGACGGGGCGTGAGCGCTAACGATGTATTTAATACTGTATTTGCGGTCGCTAAGAGTGGATCATCAAAGAACGCTACTTTGATATCCTTAGACGCACTGGACTTTGGCGGATCCGATTTTGGCGTCGAATGTGGCTGAGAAGAACACTGAGAAGGTCGACGATTGAGTGGGTCATGCAAATAGTCGAGATAATAGAAATCTAAGAAATGTTGATCAAAATGTGCCCGGGTGCGATATTGCTTTCATGCTTACAGTGGACTAGATGCTCAACAGCTTCTGGGTCGTCTTCGGATAGATCGATGACACCAGTCTGTGCCTCAAGGAACGAGTTGCGACATGCGCCCCCGAAAAATGAAGAGCGTGTGGCAAGAAGCGCACGATGTACTGGGTATCTTGTACCTCGACAAGTAATAGTCAGATCTGAGTATTTTGGATCACCGAACAGGCTGGCGTCGACTTAGTTGAAAGCTTGGAAAAGAATAACAAGACTCACGAGGCCAGCGCTGATTTGAGTTCAATCATAGGTGCGTCCATTGTAGGAAATGTTGGCTAGTTATTATATTTATGAACGAGTCTAGAAGAAGTCTGTAAAGAGTTCTTGTCGTGTGGATATGGGACGGGTCCATTCAAATACAAGAGAGTAGGGACCTTCTACGAGGCACACTTGAATGCAGGGGGCCAGGGTGTAAACATGTGCGTAAGAGTGGTACGTGTATATGATACATAGGGTTCGATTGCTGGTCGCTGATTACTTGGTAGCAGACGCCGCTTCGGATCCAAAGTAATGGTAAGCAAGCACGCAAGTGGCGCAATGAACACTTGATCGGCGGATGCTGGCGTGCTTATCAACCGAGACGAACCGACGTACTACTGTAGTGACAAGTTGACAACGGCTGATCGACGTAAGTTTGCAAACAACTGCATGATGCTCACGATGAAGATTAGTCCCTTTTTCAAATGAGAAATTGACGACTTTTGTGGTAATAATCCCTGACAAGTAGGTGGTAGTTTAACGGAAACATTCTCTTTGATAAGATTTGCAGCATAAAGTCACAATCTAGAGAGACCACGGAGCTTTCCTCACATTGTTCATAGCTGTAAGCTGAGACGCGACCCTCCTCTACTCCGTAACTATCCTCGCCAGAAGTTTGACGTCTGTGTAGCTGATCAAGTGCGCTCGTGGTTGGCAAGGTTCAGACTGCGTCACACGATTGGCTTCAAAACAAAAAGAACCCTCTATTCCATGCGAAAGGCAGGCGTGCGCATGTAGCATAACCAAGAACTTGCAGACGCTCTGCAGGAGATACCCCTGGTCACACCAAAGTCGGCGAAACATGACTGCCGCCCTCCGCGCCGCTAGCTGATCGAAGATTAAGACGGAGCTTTCCATACTGCAACTTTGTGGGGATGTGTGGCGATTGGGCATGTCGCTCAGCGGACGCTGCACAACGACAAGTGGATGTTTGTCGAGGACGCGTGAGTTCTCGACTTTTTGGTCCTTCAACACGATGATCAATTCCTGTTCGAGAGGGCCCCAGAATCCGAGGGGCGGAACGAGCAGGCCGTGAACACTGCCGTGCCGTTATCTTTAACTAATAAATTGGTTTAACATGCGATGGCTTTGTTGACTTGAAGTTGTACGACTTGTACCAGCATAGCAGTGTGAATTGCTGCACGCCTTGAGCCTAAAGCCAGGATCACGAGCAGACCCAATAACCCGCGAATAAATTCTCTCGCTGGGATCCGGAAGAGCTCAGCCTCGGCATGATACGCCACATTCCGAGTAGATAGGGAAGAGATTTAGAAGTGAGGTGATCGGTCTGTGCGAGGTGAGGCAGTCCAACAAACAAAACGAATCGAAATTGGTTGAACAGACACGGCCAGTTCGAGAGAATAGAGATGATATGCTGTGTGAGTAGTGGTTGTGGTGGCATGCCGCATCAGCAATTTAGTCGGTGGATGACATAACATATTAGTAAGGCAAATGCCAAGGCCCTAGCTACATTACATGTTAGCAAGCGTGATTAGGGTTAGGTGTATTAATTAATTGCTGGGCGGAACTTGACGTCTACAGCTGCTGGCGCTGTGTGAATTCAATTTCTACCACAAACAAACAGCGTCCAACCACCGCGCAGGCTCCGTGAAGTTGCTAAATCTTGGGCATCAGGCGTTGCTCCCTGTTTCTCTTGCAGCACGTCTCTGTCCTGGACTCTACGCTTCACCCGTGTCCCACCTTGCATTGAACAGCCCCGCGCACCTCAACTATGGGCGACTTCAAGCTGTCAGCCACTTTGCGCGGCCACGAAGATGATGTAAGTAGCAGGCCTTCCCCAGGCGGTTACTATTACAATGTCTACAGGCATGACGGGCTGAAAGGGCTAATAGCTGCACAGGTCCGCAGTGTCGCTTTCCCATCCCCCGCTTCGGTCGTCTCTGCATCGCGCGACTTTACCGTTCGCGTGTGGACACAGCAGTCGCCCAATCCGCCAGTATGGGATAGTACCATCAAGACACATGGCAAAGAGTTTGTCAACTCTCTAACCATTGTCCCGGCCTCCTCTGACCACCCTGAGGGTCTCATCGTCTCTGGTGGTAAAGACCAACTCATCGACGTGCGGCAGCCAAGCAAGGGCCTCGATGACAATGCCGACGCGCTTCTTATAGGACATGGAAGCAATGTGTGCGCCTTGGATGCTAGTCAAGATGGCAGATATATTGTCAGCGGTAGCTGGGACCAGGACGCACGGTTGTGGGAGGTTGGCAAGTGGGGTGACTCCATGGTTTTGAAGGGCCACGAGGCGTCTGTCTGGGCTGTTCTTGCTTACGATGACACGACCATCATCACAGGCTGCGCAGATAAGCGGATACGGATCTTTCAAACAGATGGGAAGCTGATCCAGTCAATACAAGCACCAGAAGTGGTGCGTGCTCTATGCCGCTTTCCACCAAATCACCCTTCTGGAGCGCATTTTGCCTCAGCGGGCAATGATGCCGTCATTCGTCTATGGAATCTGCAAGGCAAACAAGTCGCGGAGCTGCATGGGCACGACAATTTCATCTACTCACTTGCCGTGCTGCCCAACGGCGGCCTTGTGAGCTCTGGCGAGGATCGCACAGTGCGCATTTGGGAGAACAATCAATGCGTACAGACCATTACACATCCTGCTATTTCAGTTTGGACAGTTGCAGTATGTGCTGAGAATGGCGACATTGCAACAGGTGCGAGCGACAAACTTCTCCGTATCTTCACTCGCGACTCGAAACGCTATGCATCGGTCACGGAGATTGAGCAGTTCAACGACGATGTGAAGGGATCATCAATACCTCAACAGACAGTTGGTGATATTAATAAGGAGCAACTCCCAGGCCCTGAGTTCTTGACTCAACGTTCGGGTACGAAAGAGGGTCAGGTGCAGATGATTAGGGAGTCCAGTGGGAATATTTCAGCCTATCAATGGTCAGCAGCTGCTAGCCAATGGGTAAACGTTGGAACAGTAGTTGATTCGGTTGGTAGTGGTGGCCGGAAGATTTCACACAATGGCAAGGACTATGATTACGTCTTTGACGTAGACATTGAAGATGGAAAGCCTCCGCTCAAGCTGGCCTACAACTTAAATCAGAACCACTACGAAGCTGCGCGGAAGTTCATAGACGACAACGAGCTGCCAGTTACCTACCTTGACCAGGTTGCGAACTTTATTGTCCAAAATACCCAAGGCGCAACATTAGGACAAGGCAGTGCAGCCCCGGGAGCAGATCCATGGGGAACAGAGTCACGGTATCGCCCTGGTGATGCCAACCAAACAGCTTACCAATCACCCCCCGCGCCAGCACCTGCTGGTCCGAAGATTCTTCCTCAGAAGGATTATCTGCCTATTGCAGCCGGTAACCACAAAGTCATCTTCAAAAAATTGCAAGAGTTCAATCAAGCACTTATTGATGACGGCCAGAAGGGAATATCGCTCAATCCGTCAGACGTGGATCAGTTGAGCACTACAGTCAATGCCATCGAGAAGGGCAATGGCAAGGGTGTTGATCTCGAGGGTGTCGCACTTCTATTGAAGGCAGCTACGCAATGGCCGGCTGATAAGCGATTACCCGCACTTGATCTTCTTCGTCTTGTTCTCGTTTTCGAGGATCCAACAGCATTCCTCGCTTCGTCTGCACAGAACTTTGTACCTGCTATTGCAGAATCAGGGGTCTTCGACCAATCCTCGCCACCTAATAACACTATGATGGCCATCCGGTGTATTAGTAACCTGTTACAGACCGATCAAGGTCGGTCGCTTGCCAGTGCTGAATTTGATCAAATTCATCCTCTGGTCTCACCTTTCATTACTTCGACGAACCGTAACCTCATCATTGCACTTACGACACTATACATCAATTACTCGGTCCTCCTCATGTCTGAGAATAATGCAGACCGGGCACTGTCACTGCTAGATGATCTGTCTAAGATCCTCACTTCGGCTACTGACTCGGAAGCCGTGTATCGTGCACTCGTTGCCACTGGTACCTTATTGTGTCTTGGACCGGATTTCTGTGAGGCGGGTAGAGATATCCTCCAGATTGGCGACGCAGTCAAACATGCGGAACAAAAGGTCAAAGAACCCCGAATCAAAAAGGTTATTGCCGAGATTCGTGAGAAGTTACAGAGCTGAAAGTGACATTTGGAACAAGTGTCAATGATCGATTATGGTAAAGCCATGATCTTGCGCCACCAACTGACAGCTGATTGTGTCTACTCAGTCACCACCCAAGTGCGTGTTAATCTGAGCGCCCCAATGTATAATAAGACGTTGCCACTTTTTTTGTTATGGACATGGCAGAAAGCGAACGAGATAGTATAACATCACATGGCATAAGCATGGCAAATAGTAGCATTAACAGAAGCGACAGCACCACATTTTAAGATACAAATGAATATGCACAAGATGTAGTGCTGAACATGGCCATTTTATTGCTTTCTTTTTCAGTAACTAATTGTCATTGTACATTCGATGTTATTTCACAAGACATGACCACGCAACAACAGGACGATGTCAGCCAAGAAGAATTAATTATAGTAAACTGTTCCGGTAGGATGGTTGATTGTCGTGGTATCGTCAGCGTGCATGCTGACGACTCGTTGTCTCGGGTACAAAGAGCTTGTTTATTGCACATTAACAACACGTACACACGTTGCACTGCTCCCCGCAGGCACTGTATATGCAGTATTTAATTTTTCAAGTTACACAATCGATTCTGATAATAGAGCACACACTGATCAACAGAGCTCTCTTCATGTTGAGCTTTGGGTCGCACGTATGCCAAAGCCTATTACTTTTCAAGAATAGGAAAATCCCTGCAAGCATAGGTAACAGCTCCATTTTATTATTGCACAGTGTTTCCCATGCTACAAATGTTTCGGAGGATATAAATTAGTGTTTAATTAGCTATTGTTCAACTGATATGATATCTTCCTTGATATATACCCAATCTCCCATCCAAACTCGTAGGCCCTTCTTCTCTGGCTCTTTCCGCCCCGGTTTCCCCGTCGAAACACACGACAGCGCGCATACTATGATACATACAAGCATCCCTCGACGATCACTGCTGCTTGCCACACCTACGAGTCGTTTCAGCATCGGCACATCGGGCCTTGTACACACCGACTTGCACCGCTAAACGGGGAGAAAATGGAAATTGCGCCGAAGGAGCGTTGCGTGGCGAGTAGATGACATGGTGGAGACGTAAACATGATGGATGTCCTCCGAACTTGGAGCGTAATGTGTAATTACCGTGGGTGGACGAGAAGGCGAGAGAGATGCTTTGGGTATTCGGCGGTAAACGAGGGTGAGGTTTTGCCGAGGCAATAATTTAATTAGTTGACAACTAACTACCCAAGTGGGGGCTAGTGTTTGACAGAAGAGGAAAGAATTGCCGAGGAAGTGAATACAACTCGCCTAGGTAATCAATTTGAGCGATTTGGAAATGTTTGGCATGTAACCATCACTTGAGTAATTGAGGATATTGCAAATACTTACAAGCGAAAAGGGATTCACGAAAATAGTCAAGGCTTTGTTTCGCTCTTGGTTGTCGTAATATCTCCTTCAGCCAAGGAGCAACTAGATGCTTGATGGGAAGTTGACAGATTTAGTTATGTGACAGAGGAGTCAGAGGCTCCATACAAACAATACAAACAATTTCTCTAGTGCCTCTTGCTAGCCATTTCCTCATTTCACTTTCATCATTTCTTGCACTCTACAAGTTTCCAAAGTTCATGTTCCTGCATGATCTCATCGACAGTGAGCCACCGAGAGGAGTCGCGCTCGTCACTGGTGTTTTCCCAGGGTAACAAAGCCTAGGGAAACAACTTGATCTTGATAGAACGTAGTGTGGGGCAATGGATTGCGAGATCTAAATTCGGGTTCGGTGAATCGATACCTGGCCAGCCAAGGCGCGGTTCGCGTACGCTGTCGGGTCCATATGCAACAGAGTTGATGAAGTTGCGGAAAAACTCTTCTTGTGCCCTGGCGGAGACTGCGAATGGTGTGTTCCGGATGAAAGAGCAGGTTTTGTCGCTTAAAGGCCGGTGGCTTATGGAGCACGCGCTTGGTAAGAAGAAGGGACGCCCAGGGTCAGCTCCTAGGTAGTTCTGGATTTCAACACATTCTTTTTCAAGTAAGCTTTTCATATCTCTTTTCGCATCTCTGTTGGGGGCGTGTAGATTGAACAAAGCCTCAGGTCCCCCATATCAAGGGATAAAAATTGAAATCACTAGAGCCAAGAAAGGGTAATTGGCTTCGCTTTTTTTTTGTAGAGGAGGCGATATGCGGCGATGTTGTCATTGAACGATGATTAGTAGTGATTATTCTGCACGTAAAATAGGCATGTTCCCGCGTGTTTTTCTCGGCATTTATAATTTGCAAGAAATTTGAGTAAAAGAATCCTTCGCGAGAGTTCATGGTGAACTAAGATGGATATATGGGGTTTGGCGAAACGTCTGTGAAGACTGGCAGACTTTTCAAAGACTCGGAAGTCATGGATCGTTTGGAATTTCTTTGCGTTTATACCACTTTTTATACCCGCTAGAGAAGTGAAGCTAGTACTGTGGTTGAATGACATTTGTGATGCAAATATGATATGCTGGGTGCATCTTAAGGGTCAACGATAGGTTACCGTTATTTTCTTGTTATAGATCTATGGTAGAAGATTCTGTTAGTTGAATTAGGGAATATAGTGGAGTTCCCTTCGTAATAAGGATATCAATCAGTTGTAAAGGAAAACGTGCTGAGACTGTCCCCGCAGGCAGATTTTAGAAATTTAGGTATTTAGGAGATTGTAACTATAGAGTTGTATAATTTAAAGCTGCTTACACTATAGAGGCACGTGTACTCGAGGGTGAGCGATTATTGGCGAGGGATCGTACCGGTGATAGGACGATAGTGCTAGTGATAATTCTGTAGTGTTGTCACTTGGCTACTTAAGTACTATGTAGGTACGTACGTAGTTAGTTAATTTTCAGGCTAATGAGACTTCTGGTTTCTTAGGAGTACGCTACACAAACATCATAGCTTTAAACGAAGTAAAAGAGCATATAGTTGCGATACTTCCCTATAAGAAACTTTAAACCCCTAAACCCTAAGATAGGTATATTGGATATAGATTTTATAGTTTTCGGCCCAGAGGGCCCTACTAACTGGTCTTTAGCCCTGAGGGACGCTGTAAGTATTGATTTATCAACCTACTTACATCTATGTATGCAGCATAACTGACCTAAAACATACGAATTGCACGTTATTGGGAAAGACCGACTGTAAAGAGCAGGCTACCTAAGAATATCATTGAATATATATGTACTAGGTTACCTGATTAACTAGACGTTTATGTCCGTACCATATAGCTTGGCTTATCACGTGCGGGAGAGTGAACGATTGTTAGGGGCAGCAGGGCATAGGCCGTGCGCTGCAACCCCGATATAAGACCTCTCCTATATAGCTCAAATAGATCAAAATTAACTTGATATTAACTGTTAATATTTGTTATACAAATTTGTGCCCAAATACCCTGACCTTCTCCATGTAGCAACTGCAGGAAATTCCTCTAATAGTTTGCTAACCAGGTAATGCTGGCTGTAATTATCGATATTTACCCTGAGCCTAGCATTGAATTATATCATTACTCGCTTGAAGGAATTTATACTTGCACATTTGATACATACCTGTGATAAATGATTATTAATTTCGTCCGGAGAGTTGAATACCTAGCAGGTTTGACATGTAGATAATATAGCGGAATGGTCAATACACCTTGCGTCTTAATTTTATTCTATGCCCAAAGCAAGATCAAGATGGACATCAGCCATTGATTATCTGTATTAACGATATGTTGGTCTTGTCATGCTATTCAGAAAGTCATGGTCGCTGCGTGATATGCAAGTGAGGGAGAAAAGTACACATGGAAATTACTTTCGGTAACTGGAAACATCAATAACTTGAAACATCAGCAAGCTTTCAATTTTCCTAGACTTGGAGTTCTTGATGTTCTGTAGGTTCGAAAATTCCTGCAGACTGTCCATTCTGCCTGGCTTGTTCAGCCTTGCTGAAAGTTCTTCCTCCAGGCGCCATGTGTAGGCGATCAGTATCGATCAAGCCGTCCTTGCGCAGTGATGAAGCGTCGAACTTTGCGCTGGTGATGGGGCTGACGTGGAGGATATACATGGTGTCAATTTCTTCAAGGGAACGATCCTTGGTCTCGATCATGAAAAAGTACACGATACCGAAGAGAGCAAAGCAGCATGTTCCAAATATGAGACCGTAGAAGTAGTCGATTTTGTCAGTGATCATGGTCGAAAAGAAGGATATCAGGAAATTGAAGAGCCAATTGGATGCGGTCTGCTCAAGTCAGTATAAGACAAAAAAACAAAAAAAAACAAAGCAACTTGGTCGAACTTACCGCTAGTGCCATGCATGTAGCGCGATATCTCGCAGGATACAATTCACCAACAATAGCCCATACTAGAGGTCCCCAGGTGGTAGCGAATGCTGCAATGAAGAGGCAAGTGAAGACAATCATGATGTTGCCTGCCTGGGGCGTGCTCTGAGGGTTTGTCTGATCAAGCTGAAAGTGTCCAACGAAAGCGAAGATGAACAAGCACATGCCCATCCATGCAGCACCACACATCATGGCTTTGCGGCGACCAACATTTTCTACAATCCAGAGTCCAAAAATCGTGGCTGCAACGTTGACTGTACCAAGAATAATGGACGTGACGTATGAGTTCTGAAGACCTGTAGCTGCGAAGATTGTAGTACCATAGTAGCTAGAAGATCAGGTTAGTCGCGTGATTTCAGATGACTATGATTTTGTGTCACTTACAAGAAGTAGTTTGCACCAGTAAGTTGCTGACCCGCTTGTAGAACCATACCAAGAAGCGTGCGATAAAGCATGCGGGGGCCGGTGAATATTTCGTGCCATGGGTGTTCGCCGCCAGTCGACTCGGCTTCGAGTTTCTCCTGAATCTCTCGGATTTCATTGTCAATGAAAGCGGAATGTGGATCAACACCGTTCAAGCGTGCCATGTTGGCACGTGCTTCCTCGATTCGACCCTTGCGGTAAGCAAAACGGGGTGACTCGGGCAACAGGAGAATTGTACTACCCAAGACTATTGCCCAAAGCGCCGAGAGTCCATTGGGTATACGCCACTGCGCGCTATTGGTGTAATCCTTAACTGTGCCAAAGTTGACCATGTATGCTGTCCAGATGCCCAGGGTAATCAATAACTGGTACGAGCTAACAGTAGCACCGCGAATGCGTTTTGGTATAGACTCGGACTGATACATGGGGACGACTGTAGAAAGAGCGCCAATGCCGAGGCCAGCAGTGAAACGGCCCATGGCAAATTGTACCCAGACTGTACTGCTTGTGACCTCGATGATGACACCAACAATATAGAAGAATGCCGAGCCAGAGATAGTCAGACGTCGACCGAAGGTATCAGCAAGTGGAGCTGATCCTAAGCATCCCATAAGTGTACCGATGCTACGATAAGAGTGAGCTGCTGTGTTTTTGAGTATTACATTGCAATGAGCTTACGAGAGCAGACCAACAATGGTGCCTTGTCGAACTGCAGAAAATTTCCCATCCTCGCCAAAACGCTCAATGAAATCAGACATGGCAAGGAAGCCAGAGATTTGACCTGATTCGTAACCAAACATGAAGCCGCCGATACTTGCACATGCTCCTAGTATGACTGCAATGGCAGGTACCCGACCCTGAGGTACGACATCTTCAGCTGTCAGGGAGTTGCCCCTCGGTGGAGTGTCCATGGGTGTTGTGGCTGGTGTGGCTTTCTCACCTGTAGCCTCAAGGGCTTTGCGAAAGAAACGCATGTGGATGTAGAGACTTTGTTACAATGAGGTAGACTTGCAACAAGGGATGCCTTGGAGGGTTGATTATGTAAGAGACCTGGGAAGGCCAAACGTGTGATTGAATGGAGAAGCTGGAGAGAAGCTGGAGAAGAGGACAGGGACGAGACAGGTCTGCCTCTAAATATAAGACGAGCGGAGATGATGCAGTTGTGGAGCTCGGCTCAAAAGTGTCAAACTGGTTGCGAGACGGCCAAAGTTGACCTGACCACCTGGAGATTGAGGTCAACATAATAAACTTGCTAGAGTCAGCTGCATTCACTGGGGCGAGTGACGCAATGGTCCGCAGACAGCTATGCAACGCCATCGTGAATCGCAACACTCGGGCCACGAAACGAGCGTCGGGAAAATTCCTTTTGGAGCAATCATGTGGCAGCATGGCGAGTATGTCGCATGTACGTGACATGGTGGTACATGGTTCACCCGATTTTTTGGAAGCTTGATTCCAATCGTGCATTGCAGTGTCTTCAAGACGTCTAGATGTCGGATTGGCCTTCTCCAAGATACTGCTGATGTGGCTTGACCTGGCAGATGCAGCTGCGAGATATCACGCTACAGCAATTGAGGCAATTGTTGGGACGGGAACGGTGGGAGCCAAGGACATGGCTATATTGGATCAGGTCGAATCACGTCGGCCTTTGACCAGATACGACCCAAAGAGAACATGCCCTGAGTTGAGAGAGAGAAATTTTCGGATCAGTCAGTGTGAGCAAGGTTCCATTGCAGCATGAATGATGACGACGGGCTTGCGTTCAGATAGCCTTGCCATCCCTGCAGGCTCCATTGAAACATTGGCTCCGAGTTGCTTTTGGACATTCCTTTGTGAGATGAAACCGAATCTGGGCAACGACCATTCCGTCCCCGGGTATTTGGAGTTCCCCAGAGCTGATGCTGTTCCCGAGTCCAGCTTTCCAAGGGGTTTTTTTTTCCATGCTGCTTGTGTCCATGGCGGAGAGAGAGGGGCTGGTAAATACCCGTGTGTGACTATGACAGCCTCTTTTTTTTTTTTTTTTTTTTCTTCTTGCTAGGAGGAGGATGGGAACATTAGCGGCCCATTGTTAATAGCTGCAAGGGACCGTGGCGGCCCAAAAAAATTTCCC
>SSBG01000013.1:107560-121358 GCA_028220655.1 Shiraia bambusicola | reverse complement strand
GCCTTTTTTTTTTTTTTTTTTTTTCATCCTGCTAGGATGAGGATGGCAGCATTAGCGGCCCATAGTTAATAGCTGCAAGTGACCTAGGCGGCTCAAAAATCTGCACCGAATTTTGATCTTGGCCTTCGAAAAAACGGGTTCGTGTGGGACGAGGTGGTAAAGCCAGGTGGTGCATGGCCACGGGAGGTATCTCGGGCGACATGGCTCGTGCGGGCAAGTTTTGCTGAGATGCGATGCGTTAACTCATATGCCGTCGTGTCATCCCACTCGCTTTGACGCCAAATGTTCCCCTCTTCTACCAGTGTGGGGTAATATGTGTTAGGTATGTATCTTCACAAGGTCGGTGGGATATACTCTGTAGGTATCTGGGATTATCTAAGTCTCGGTGAAGTTGAGCACTCGGTCGGTCAAAAGGCAGTTAACTACCGAGTAATAGGTACTTGCCAGTCCTCTGCTGCTGCAGACTCGCACCATGTTACCTATCGCCAGGGAAATCGAGAAAAAGGAAGAGGCCAGTGTGCAAGCAACCCCACGGGGCCCGACCAGCTTTTAACAAGTCGCCATTCAGCTCTTCAAACTGAAGTCTCTTTCAAGCCCGCGCCTTTTAGTACCTCGGTAGCCTGACAGGGCGGTACCAAGAAACCCCCAGACCGCAAAATTGATTATATATGGGGTATAACTATATTCTGCAAGATTAAAAAGCACCCCGACCCAAGGACTATGTACAATATTTATGCTGAATACCTCCTTACACCGTATAGCCTATACGCCATATGCCATACCCGTACCACGGACCCTATGACCTGGAACCTAATCGTACATGCCTACCTACCGTTTCCTTCGACCTACCTAGGTAATTACCCATGGGAGCTAACATTCGACATTGCCCATGTTTCAGTCTTGGCAGATGATAAACAACTAAATAAAAATACAAAGGTTTTGCAAAAGACACGTAAGAGAAGAAGTACTAGTGGTGAATCACACTGTTTCTGCATGATGAATTCCAGTCTAGTTACCCCATCCAGCACCTGAGACGAAAGAATCAAGGTCAAGCTTCAACGCGCAGCAACTTGGAGCTTCTGCTAAGCCTGTAAGAGGTGGGATTTTTGTTCTTCTTATTAATACTGGTGTGACTTTTTCCCCTTTGCAACTTAGACAAAAAGCCATACTATGTAGTTAGTAGCAACTCCCGCCATCTCGGTGCTCTTGCCAAGAGCGGGATCCTGTACATCAATTTATTCTCCATCACGGTTCGAACCTGGCATTGCCACCGGCTTGTCCGATTCTATGAGCAAAGTTTTTCTCTCTTTCAGTCGTTATATCAGGAAGAACGTACCGGCATCCTTGAGACTGAAGTCACCCAAACACCTACTTGCTAGTCTTGAACATGGCCTTTACTGCTCAATTTGTTGCATTGCTCGTCGCAGTATGTGCCACTGCGCAGACTACGTCGACAGCACCTCCTTCGACCACCTCAGCGAAGCCTTCCATCACGGCTGTCTCAAATTGTCATCCTCATGGCACTGTCAAGTACGTCGGACCTCGACAATACCAACAACAAGGCTTGGCACTCACAGATCCCAGTTGGTGTATGGTTGGCACTGAGGAGTACCAAATTGTCGGTCCTACCAGGACCCAAGATATGCAACCACAGTATACTGGTTGCCATACCCATGGGACGGAGACGTGAGTGCCTGTACCACCTGCATTTCTTGCAGTTTACAATCAGCTAACACGATGGAGATACTGCGTTGATTCTCAAGGCGAGGATGTTCAGCTTCTTGTTGAATCTGAGGAATCCGGCCACAACGAGACTAACCACAGCGATGAACCTAGCTCCGGAGAGCCAGCGGGCTCTGGCGAGCATTGCCACTTCCACGCTGGTATCGAGTAAGTCCCCCATCTTATTCGCGACTGAGACGATAATGATTGAAACTGTGCGCAGACACTGTGTTGGAGGCGGTAGCGAGAGTGGACAGAGCAACTGCGACGCAAAGCGCCGTGACTACAACATTCCCTTGCGAGTCGGCCTCGTTTTTGTCATCTTAGTCACGAGTGCCATCGGAGTCTTCTCCCCCATCCTCACTACTCGCTTCAACATCATCTCGCACCAGCACATCGTTTTCGTTATCCTGAAGCAGTTCGGAACCGGAATTGTCATATCTACGGCATTTGTCCATCTCTTTACTCACGCCCAGCTCATGTTTGGCAACGAATGTTTGGGCGCTCTGCAGTACGAAGGTACCTGTGCTGCTATTTTCATGGCTGGGCTCATCTTGTCGTTTCTGGTAGACTACCTTGGTGCTCGATTTGTGCAATGGCGTCAGGGCAAGCAACCTGTAGCGAATGCTGAGGTACCAAGAGCAAACGATGCTGTCAAATCAGGCGGGTCATCGGTGGTTACTCCTCATAATGATACCGGCCACAGCCACGGACTTGCTCATGCCCACGGACCCGTTCGCGAAGCAACCCCAATGGAGCAAAAGATCAATGTGATGAACCTTGAAGCTGGCATCATCTTTCATTCTATCCGTAAGTTGGCACACCAAGATTGATATGCACAACAACTTACAAATGCCTTTAGTGATTGGCATCACACTTGTCGTCGCTGGAGATAGTTTCTTCGTAACCCTGTTTGTCGTCATCCTATTCCACCAGATGTTCGAAGGCATCGCTCTTGGTACTTGCATCGCTGAGCTGCCCAGGGCTGCGGCGTCGACACTTCAAAAATGCATCATGGGCTGTGTCTTTGCGCTCATTACTCCAATCGGTATGTCGATTGGTATTGGCGTGCTCCGTCATTTCAACGGAAATGACCCTAGCACGATTATCGCTATCGGTACGCTCGATGCGCTTTCAGCCGGTATTCTAGCGTGGGTAGGAATCGTTGAGATGCTGGCAAGGGATTGGATGCAAGGCAAGCTGCTCGGTGCAAGCTTGGTGAGGACGTCGTGGGCCATGGTTGCTCTCTTTGCAGGAATGATCATCATGAGCGTATTGGGAAAATGGACCTAGATTAGAATGGTGAGAATGATGATGATTTTATGGCATGCCATGGAATAAACATCTTTGTTGGGCTGCTGCAACCATCATATGGACTAGATTATGTTCAGCATTCGATCAGGTAGATGTATATAGCACCCACGATGTCTATGGCCACGATGTCTATGGCCATTAATCTATAATTGTTCCCTTCATTGACTGCTTTCCGAAGCTGTCCCATATACCTGTTTTCCACTTGCCAGGGGTTTCCTCCTCAACAGCATCTCTTTCAAGTAATAATCGGTATGGCTCGCCAACATATAGGGGACTCAAGGCTCGATACGCAATACTCTTTGGCACTGCCTCCACATCACTGCCCCGTGCTGTATCTCTCCAAAAATCAAGCATGTTGATCAAGTTAAGTGGGCCGTGTACTACGGCATCTCGATGGCCTTCTATTTCTTTACACCATTCGGGCAGATAGTGTATTTTGTGTCCATTAAAAGTCAGCGCAGAGAACCGAAACAAAGTAGTATATGTCTGGCAGAAATCGCGTTGATGTGTTGCCGACGGCATGGGCTTTTCTTCAGGCTTTGGGGGCACTTTGATGGGGCTTTCGGCAGTTATTTCTCGCTGGAAAACCCAGTTTCGCTTGTCAACCAAAGCGACGCCCTTGTTGTTTTCAAACGTCTTCTCTACACCGACAACGAGCATCTCACCGCCTGATTTGAGCGTCTTGGGCTCTGCGGACAGGAGTTTGGTGGTCTCGCTGACAGTTTGACCTACGCGTAGTAATGCACTGGGCTCTTGGGCCCAGTGTAGCTCGCCCCCAGCCCACATGCGTCGTGTGAACGGGCTGAGTGGATTCACGGTCCGATCTGTGCCATCTGCACCCAGTTCTGATTCGGCAATGCCGGGTGTGAAGTAGACAAGATGGTAGCCAGGGGGCACTGGTGTGCCATGTGGTGGCGAGGTATACGATGTGGGCGTCCGATTGAGTGTTGTAGAGAGAAGCTGTAGCTGGTTTGCATCGATGATCTGTTTACGTACGCTGACAGGGCCGTGTAGGAAGCGGGATAGCAGTTCGGCACATGCATCAGTTGCAGATGCATGTGTACGGGCGGAGGAAGTGAAGAGTCGATGCGCTCTATACGCCATGGTCTCCAGATCACAGGGGGCTGGAGGCTGAGAGTTTTGTTTAGATGAAGATAACGTGACAACAGGACGAGAGCTTGCTCGGTTATTCGTCTGATGCTGTATCAAATCATGTGCAGAGGGTTAGTTAGCCTACAACGTCATCCATGGCATTCTGTAGGTAGTTAGTTACATGTAGCAGCCCAGCGAGTAGTTAGGTATTTGATTCCCACGAGTAACTCCCACCTGGCGGCCGCCGAAGCTCAAGGGCTCCAACACCAGACCTCGAGTCAATCGACGCCCATGTATTCGAGTCATCATGGTAATAGCAGCACTCATCATCGTACCTACTTGCAAGATTGCCGAGGCGCAGAGTGCTTAGTCAACCAACTAGCCAACTAACTAACTAACTGGCTCTGACCAAATAGCCGAAGCAAGTCGGCTGACGTCTTCATCCCATCCCCACAAACACAACTAAACATGGAACCTCCAAGGAAGCGTGCAAAGCTAGCCTGTGTTACATGTAATGCGCGCAGGGTCAAATGCGACGTGACGGAGAGACAGCCCTGTAGTAATTGCTCTGCGGCCAGCGTGCAGTGCGAGACCCGAGAATCAAAGCGTGGTAAACATCCGAGAAAACCTCGTGCAGAAGTTGAAGCTGCAAAAACGTATGTTGTGCCTCTCTCTATCCACTTATCTTTGGCCGTGTTTCCATCATTCACTCCAAAATACTGAGCGGCCACAGTTCGCCAGGTGGGCCCTTGAGCAGCCCCCAAAGGGGTGACGATGAGGTCGCTGCTTCTCATGTACTGGCATCCCTCTCAACCAATTTCCACAGCCCTGTTGCACCCCGCTCCTCAATCTCAGAGAGCCAGCATCATTTTGCGTCGCCTTCCACCCACTCACAGGCAGACTCGCTTGGTAGTCGACTCAAGATAGAGACAACACCACGACGAGAAGACGACGCTGCAGTCTTTCTAGGTGAATCTAGCACCCTTAGATATGTCACGGAAGAACCGTCACCTGCAGCTGCTACAGAACGCAGAGCGTCTGTCGTTCGCTTCCGACATGCTGTCCCTAATGCTGTCAAGGAAGATGCCATGGTACCCGAATGGGAGGCTGAGCGCCGCCGCACGAGAATGAAGGCCCTAGAGGCTGAGGGCACATTCTCGTTTCCACCAATGACAGTCCGGCTCGAGCTCCTTGAGGCCTACTTCACATGGTTCCATTCCCATTTTGCTGTTGTCGATGAAGCAGAGTTCTGGACGGCACATCAAGATGGTACTGTTTCACCCATACTCTTGCAGGCTATGCTTTTCATTGGTGTTATCCACTGCGAAGCATCCACTCTGGCGACATTGGGCTGGGGAAACCGCCACCGCGCAAAATGGCTGTTTTATATACGGGCCAAAGATATTTACGATGCTACATATGAAACGAACAAGATTACTGTCATTCAAGCATTATTCTTGATGAGCTTCTGGCGGGCTGGTGCGTTGCTCGAAAAGGATGCTCGACATTGGTTAGGAACAGCCATTAGTCTCGCCCAAACCAAGGCGCTCCACCGCGCGGGCGATGATGGTGAAGACAGTGCGGAAAAGCTGAAGAGGCGCCTTTGGTGGGCTATTTACGTCCGTGAGCGCCAATGTAGTTCTGCGCTTGGACTTCCGAACCGCATTCGAGATGAAGACTGCGATATACCTCGCCTGAGCCCCAAGGACTTTACATCAGCTTTCAGAAATGCGACTTCACTTGACTCCCAACGGACAACAGAGTATATCATTGGAATGGCACAACTAGCTACTTTTCTGGGCCAGGTCGTTGACGCAGGATATCTACCAAATCGGACACTCAAGCCCGAAGACAGAACACAGATACGCGATAAATTATACGCTTGGAGAGATCAACTTCCATCCATTGTTCGACTACAAGACGATACAGGCGAAGTACCAAGCTTTCAAGCAAGCAGTCTACAACTTGCCTATAACAATCTCCTAATCTTGCTGTACCGTACAAGCTTTCTCTTCGATGAAAATGGGAGCGCTGATACGGAAGGAAGCGTTGCATTACAAGCTGCTGCACGAAACTCGCGCATCGTTGAGGACATGTTGCCCTGTGGGAATATTGGCCATGCCCAAATTCACGTCATTACAAACTTGTTCAACACGCTTTGTCTGCATGTTGCCCATCTAAGGCGCTCTCAAGGAGTAAATCGAACACTTGCAGAACATCGAGCGAAACTATGTTTGATGGGACTTCAAGAGTTGCAGAAGACCTGGGAGGTGACGAATTGGGCGTTGGAGTTATTTTTCAGATATCTGGACCGCTCTACAGCTGCACGGCTAGCTATGGAAGCAGACGATGTGGGCTTCTCGAGCGCAGCGAGCCAGGCTACTAATAGTGGGCGTGGCTCGTCAGGTTCTGTCACGGCTCAAACGCCACAAAACCCTTCTAGCGAAGGCATAGTTTCTTCAATTGCTCAACCAACAGCTCCAGCAAATGCTGACATGAATCCACCACCACCCTGGTCTTGGACAATGGATGAAGCAAATCAATACCTGTTCAACCAGATCGAAAACGACTTTGCATTTGGAGAGGGAGGCATTCATCAATGGAACTCTGAAGACCTCATAAGCAATGGCGCTTTGGCGGATTACATATATTCTAATCTTAATGGGTAGCCGCCTACCTAGCAGTACCAGCCCTGTCCGTCAGTATCGCAGAATAATTTGAAGAGACAAGGGATCAATTTCAAGCAACTATGAGAAAAAGGGCCACAACTACACTGCCACCACTCTGCGTGCAATTATAATACAACTTTTTGAAATATCCAAGTATCTAAAGACTGCTCTCGCTTTAAAAGTGCTTAATTTAGTGCTGTTGGTGGAACTTCATCTGCAGCTGCGGTGTGTGTCAAGTTTTTCTAGGAACAACTTTTGTTGGGATTTGAACCAACGCTTTTCCTTTGTACATAGAGTCACTTCGATAGTTGAGTAGAGTTCTGCGCGCTAGTCTACTTGTAGACTAGCGTCAGGGGAGCGAACGCGTTGATATCGCGTTCGTTGCCCCGAAACACCAAGAATCCAATACCAATCAATACTATCACCAAAATCGTTGCAACGACGTGATACGTTGATTACCCAGTCCCTTTGTGGAACCAACAACTTTAGAAAGGAATAAAATTCATTTACGGAGTAAAATAATTAATAGCTATCGTCTCTATCCTGTCCGGGAGTAAGATCTACATAGGGGGCTGCAAAGCTTAGTTAGACCCGCAGGCCTGAGCTCTACCCCCTTTTTTCCGACTGGCGCCCTCCCGCACGTGATCACTCCAAGCACATCACACGAACAATTGCTGATCGCTTTTTTTTTGCGTATTGCTTATTGTTCACTACAGGTCATGTCGAGTGGAGAGAGGGAGAGAGAAATGTCAACTATGGGAGGGATTACAGTGCATTGTATATAATGAACATGGGTATCCATTGCGACTACGAATTCATACTTCTAAAGAAAATCTGACCCCTGCCAGTTGCGAATTGAACAGCGCCTCAGTCACCTTGCACCTCCAGTGTCCCTCACTGGCATCCTTACATGTGGAGAAGGCTGACGACCATGGCGTGGACAAGCTCAACGTTTGAGTTGAGATCGAGCTGGTTCATGACGTTGCTCACAGCAGAGACATCGACACCGTGAATGGTGCTCATCTGTTTTAAAATTAGCACTTGTGCCATGTCCATGGTAATTGATTAACTTACAGCAAGAGGGCCAACACGCTGGGCGTCGACAGTGGAGAGGACTGGTGCGACAGCCGGGGCCGCAGCGGAAGGAACAATGTTGGATTGATCTTGCATAACGCTCTGGAGGAGGACGGCAACTTGCGAAAGAGTCGACTCAACCTTGGGGTCGGCCACGCTGGCAACGTCGCGCTTGAGACCAACGAGGTGCTCAACGGGAGCTGGAGCGGCCTCAACATTGCTGACAGTGCTAAGGACTGCTCCTGCAACGGGAGCAACAGCACCCTCAACCTGGCCCACGACAGGAGCAACAGCACCTTCAACCTCGCCCACAACAGGGGATACAACACCGTCGACGGTGGCAACAACGCCCTGGAGAGTTCCAGTGACTTGTCCCACGGCAGATTCGACAGCTGGTACACCTGTGTCGAGGCTTTGGCGCTTGACGGGGAGGCCGGCTGGCAGGTCAACGGGAAGCTTGACATCACCCACCAGCTGGCTTGGGTCGACTGGAAGGCCGACGTTGGGGAGTGCTGGGAGGTCGAGGGCACGCTTGACGGGGAGGCCGGCAGGCAAGTCACTGGGAAGCTTGATGTCACCCACCAGCTGGCTTGGGTCGACTGGAAGGCCGACGTTGGGGAGTGCTGGGAGGTCGAGGGCACGCTTCACAGGCAAGCCGACAGGGAGGTCGACAGGAAGCTTGACATCGTGGACCGCGTTGGTGACTTGGCCAACAGGAAGGCTGTCAACAACACCACCGACAACGGGGAGGTTGGGAACGCCTGATTGAGATGTCGAGTTAGTGGTCTTGTTCATGAAGATCTATATAAATTTACACCTACCAAGGGCTGAGCGCCTGACTGGCACAGTAGGAGCGCCAGGCACGCCAGATGGGAGGCCAAACTCTGGCAATTCCGGCATCTCAAAATCAGGCATGTTGGGCAAGTCCTGGGGAGAGGTGGGCATGGTGGGCAAGTCGACTGGGGCGCTTGCGGCAATGGCAACGAAGCCAGCGAAGACAGCTGAGTAACGCATCTTGAATTGAAACTGTGAGGGTATCTTTGAAAGAGTGACTGGGGTAAAGGTTTAGAAACGAGAGACTGATGCTGAAGCTGTGCTTTGAGCTGATGGTGCTTTCAAAGCAGACCGAGACGTGATTTATATGTCTTTACGGAGTAGGTGAGAGTCATTATCTACCTAGCGGCCTAGCCGCATAGACTAGGTATCTCAATACAATACAGTGGACTCAGGAGATTAGCGAAACGTGCTTTTGGCACAGAGCAACGATCCCTATCATGTCACTTGAACACTTCATGTGTGGCTGGAATGACTCGGCAGTTTCCGTAGATCGGCAATGGTGTTGATGCACGGTTCATTTGGTGTGTTTGTGTAAGGATTGGACTAGGTATTGTTTCAGTGTGCTCCGTAGTCTACAACTTACATTATTTCGGACTTGAATTACGAATGTTCCCATTTGCAATTAGACAGCCCCGTCAAGGAGGATGTGATTATGTTCATATTTTTTGGGTTGTATTCTTTTTCTTGCTTTGTTTTGACTAAAATAGCGAGCTCTGGGCTTAAGCACGTTAAAAGTATGTACTGCATATGCTTAGTACGATCGGCAAGGGGTGTATCTAAAGGCAGCGATCGACAGCAGATCTTAGACTGTCATGCCTCTTGGCTTTCCAGATGAAGCATTGAAGTTCAGGAACCTTAATTTCCTATGCCATGTGACGGTATCTTCCAGCATATATTTTCGTGGAACAATGTCGATTCGAAGTCGATAGAGTTGCCGCCTGGGTTCGTGCGATTCAATGCCCTTTGGACCGGACCTTGAATTTCTCCTTTTCCCCCAGGAAACAACCCAACCAGTTGAGGTGGTTCGATAACCTCATGTTGAAATAGGAATGTGAAGCGCTCACAGCCTGCCCTGGGCCCTGGCCCCTGTGTGGGGAAGCCTCGCAACGTATTAGTGCCTTCCGGACAACATTGCAGAAAATTAGTTTTGTTGGCACATGGCTCTCGAGTCCTCCAGCGGACCAATTTGGAATCTAATCTGAGCATAAACCATGTTGGATATTTCGGAACCTATTCAGGAATCCCTATGTACCTGATCGATGCTTGCACATTTGCATCACTAGGCGCTCCTGCCAGTGCCAGTACTGAGTCAACATTAAAAAGTCTCACGATTCACCAGGGCCAGAATCGTGCTTTGTTATTAGGTACCCATCTCTGCTGTGGCTAGTGATGAGTCGGCACAATCTCCGTAAGTTAGCTTCACTTGGAACCTGATATGAGAAATTAGCCTTAGAACTCTAACACCTACAGCGTGCTACATGGTAAATCGTTGACGGCTCACGAACCGAAACAACAGTGACCTTTGGGCCGATTCGAAACAGAACATACACAAATCGATTACTGTTGAGGAATTTGTCGAAAATTCGGCTCAATCGGTCGTACTATGACGACGGATATCTTGGCCGGTCATGTTGGTTGAGACAAGGCTGCTTGAACAGAGTGCTCGGATCCTCCGTTACTTGTGCGATATTGCTTGTGTTTAGTCGGTGAAGTGATGCTAGCAACGCTGGTAGTTAGGCATCTAGGTAGGTAGTAGTAAGTATACTCCGTACCTACTCTAGGTCTTGAGAGAAGCTTAAGCATCACAAGCTTGTGGCAAATAAAAGTAATCAATAAGGTTGTCCGCTGTCATCCGATTACCTATAGTCTCCCCTTCACTCGGGTGTGTAGTCTGGACAGCTGGCGGCTGCTGGCCTTTAGCGCCGTTTTTATCCAGTACGAGCTGAATCTTCGCTGTACATAGTAATCAGTTAAATCTTGATCTAGTAGGGGTGAAGTTACCACAGCTTGGTGCTAGTAACCCCTAATTTGACGAAGCATGGTTGAAGAGGTATTAGGTAGGTATTAATTATTGTCTTCGCTGATTGCGCTTCCAGCTTGATGATTGTAAACTTAGATGTGGTAGGTATGTATTGGGTGTGAAACCACGTGATACGTAAACTCCCGATCAACCCGGTCAAGAACTCAAGGCTGACTAAGCCCCACCATTAGTTATCTGCTCTACCATAATTAACTACCTAGTTAGTTATCTCGAATCTTCTTTTTGTGACCCAAAAGCCCCGTCCACCCTCGCTCACATTGCCAGTATAAGTTTGTGACATCATAAGTGTCTTCATGCAATGACCACCACCCCTGCCCCTGAACTGAAATAACCCAACGATAACTAAAGCTTTGGTTTTCTTCACACTCTTTCTGTCGCCCCGTTGCCACACCATGAGTCTGCTCGATTTACCTCCAGAAATTATTGACATTATAATCGACGCCACAAGACCAGATGGAATAGAAAGCTTTGTACTATCGTGCAAAGCAATCTACGGGCGTGCGGCTGCTCAAATTGCACAGCACAACGATCTAAAAAGGAAATGGAGCCATACAACAAACGCAGCCTGGCCGCGTCGCGGTGATACTCTCCACGTTCTGTATGAGATATCACGTGAGCCGATCATCGCAAGTTACATCAACTCCCTAGCCTTATGGGATCGACGTACAGAAGATGATGTATATCACGAACCACATACGTCGAGTTTTCGCGACGATGATGAGGCTTCAAAGAGGATGAAAAATCTACTAGCAAATAGCGGGTTGTTCACAAGAGACGATGCAGAATACTGGTGGAAGCAGATTATGCAGGAAGACATGGAAGGCGATGAAGAAAGCGCCGACAATCTGTACGCAGCTGTTGCTCTCCTCGCCCTTCTCCCCAATCTTAAGACGTTCCAGCCACCAGATAGGTGGCACGAGGTTCGAAGAACTGAGGCAGCGGAAGCCTTGGCGCCTGTCGTTGAATCACTCGTGTCGATATCCAACTCGGATGGGCCGTCAACCCAGCCGTTGGCCAATCTGGAGACTATTTTCCCGTTCGTGGAAGAGGGCTACGATGTACGAGTTGGCCTGCAATGCCTTCAACCATTCATGTGTTTAAGAAGCATCCGAAATCTCTATGCTGTTAGCTGTGTTGCGTTGGACGGGCATTGGCGCGAGACGTCACTCCAGTGGCCCAACCCAAAATTCAAGTCACCATTGACAAGAATAGAGCTCGCCAGCTGCTGCATCGATAGTGGAGGATTAGCTGTTTTGCTTCAAAATACACCCGCCCTGACGATATTCCGGTACTCACACCAAACCAAATGGGACGACCCTTTGATCGACTGGAATGCCGGTGAGTTTCTGGAAACTTTGGCTCAATATTGCGGCGACGGCTTGATCGATCTTGCAATTACGGTGGATGAGCTGCATGGCGAAATCGTCAATGGAGCATCGTCTTTCATGCGTTTTACTCGCCTCGAGAGACTCGAAGTCGATGTTTTGCCATTCTGCGGCCCGCCCCTGGAAAGTGGGCAGCGTCTTGGGCGCAATGCAAGAGTACCCGATGGCGCCAAGCCTTGGACACACACAGACATACCCTGCTTAGGCAGCATGCTGCCGGATTCCATGCGAGAGCTACATGTCAATACTGATCATCCTGCGCCAACAGAACTCACGCTCCTTGCACTGTTCAGTAACATGAAGGGTCTCAGGGAAAGTAAGCTCAACGAGCTTGACAAAATCATCATACGCCAGTATTGCTCACGTTCAGCTGAGCATCTTGCACGCGAGTTCCACATTAGTTTCGAAGTATTTGATGAAGGTCAATCAAATCCACGGCCGCGGTCGATGATGCCGAGTTGGAAGAGGGAGTTTGACGCGCTGGTGGGGGGTATTGTGGCGGGTGGGAGCTCATGATAATTCGAACGGATAGTGTTTTTTGAAGCAATTGTACATGTACATGTTTGACTCTTATGGTTTTGTTCCGCGCTTGTCATTTTCCAAAGCTGCTTTGATTGGTGCCATCATGGCTTCCACAACTTCTTCAGCTCCCATATCTTGGCCTGTGCCTGTGCCTCTACCTTCAGGAGCGGTAATATTCCATTCTGGAATGATTCTGTGACCTTCTGGTTTAACCTCTAGCACAGTTCCACATGGATATTCCTTCTTCTGCAACAACTCAAGGAGGTACGTTGCGCAAGTATCTGGAGTCATGAACTGGTTTTTGTTCACAGAATATTGCCTCAGCTTCTCTTCAGTGAAAAGAGGAGTCAAGACACCCCCTGGACACAGGGTGGTGACTTTTACGCCTGTCAGCGGCTCCGTGTCCTTCATGGATTTCACGAAGCCAACCACTGCGTGTTTTGTTGCAGTGTACAAAGGCGCTGATATAACAGCTGCCAGTCCCGCAACGGATGCCTGAGTTTTGTCAATAGTCAAATCTCACTCATGAAATCAAGGACTTACAATAATGCAAACACTGGCCCTCTTGCCTTTGTTCAAGCTTTTCCGGATCGCCATTCGCGTCAACTTGATCGGATGATTTACATTCACATCGACCTGTGCATACCCACTCTCCTGCTCCGGATCCTGCCAGAAGTTGGAAAATGGTGGGTCAAACAGACCAGCACATATGCCATAAGCGTCTGGTACATCGCCCCACGTCTTTTCGCATGCATTGAAGAGTTTGTCAAAATCCGCCCACTTTGTCACGTCTGATGGAACAAAGAGGATATTCTCTTTATCAGCAATATATGCATCGAAATCTGATGTGGTCTTCAGATCGGCTACTAGGACGCGCACACCTATGTCATGTGCTTGTTTAGTGGCCGCGAAGCCGATACCTAATAGCAGGGTAAGCACTTTGAGACACATTTTTGGGGGTGGTGGCTGTCATGTAATTACCGGATGCGCCTCCTGTAATTAGTAAAATCCTGCCGGCGAGCGGTTGATCAATCGAGTGGGTGATGTTGTTCATGATGTAGAGGGATAAGTCTGCAGTCGAATCTATGATGATTAGTAGCAAATCGGTGTTGGGTGTCAAGTGTCAAAAAGACATGGCCATG
>SSBG01000013.1:55420-107550 GCA_028220655.1 Shiraia bambusicola | reverse complement strand
GTATATCACGAACCACATACGTCGAGTTTTCGCGACGATGATGAGGCTTCAAAGAGGATGAAAAATCTACTAGCAAATAGCGGGTTGTTCACAAGAGACGATGCAGAATACTGGTGGAAGCAGATTATGCAGGAAGACATGGAAGGCGATGAAGAAAGCGCCGACAATCTGTACGCAGCTGTTGCTCTCCTCGCCCTTCTCCCCAATCTTAAGACGTTCCAGCCACCAGATAGGTGGCACGAGGTTCGAAGAACTGAGGCAGCGGAAGCCTTGGCGCCTGTCGTTGAATCACTCGTGTCGATATCCAACTCGGATGGGCCGTCAACCCAGCCGTTGGCCAATCTGGAGACTATTTTCCCGTTCGTGGAAGAGGGCTACGATGTACGAGTTGGCCTGCAATGCCTTCAACCATTCATGTGTTTAAGAAGCATCCGAAATCTCTATGCTGTTAGCTGTGTTGCGTTGGACGGGCATTGGCGCGAGACGTCACTCCAGTGGCCCAACCCAAAATTCAAGTCACCATTGACAAGAATAGAGCTCGCCAGCTGCTGCATCGATAGTGGAGGATTAGCTGTTTTGCTTCAAAATACACCCGCCCTGACGATATTCCGGTACTCACACCAAACCAAATGGGACGACCCTTTGATCGACTGGAATGCCGGTGAGTTTCTGGAAACTTTGGCTCAATATTGCGGCGACGGCTTGATCGATCTTGCAATTACGGTGGATGAGCTGCATGGCGAAATCGTCAATGGAGCATCGTCTTTCATGCGTTTTACTCGCCTCGAGAGACTCGAAGTCGATGTTTTGCCATTCTGCGGCCCGCCCCTGGAAAGTGGGCAGCGTCTTGGGCGCAATGCAAGAGTACCCGATGGCGCCAAGCCTTGGACACACACAGACATACCCTGCTTAGGCAGCATGCTGCCGGATTCCATGCGAGAGCTACATGTCAATACTGATCATCCTGCGCCAACAGAACTCACGCTCCTTGCACTGTTCAGTAACATGAAGGGTCTCAGGGAAAGTAAGCTCAACGAGCTTGACAAAATCATCATACGCCAGTATTGCTCACGTTCAGCTGAGCATCTTGCACGCGAGTTCCACATTAGTTTCGAAGTATTTGATGAAGGTCAATCAAATCCACGGCCGCGGTCGATGATGCCGAGTTGGAAGAGGGAGTTTGACGCGCTGGTGGGGGGTATTGTGGCGGGTGGGAGCTCATGATAATTCGAACGGATAGTGTTTTTTGAAGCAATTGTACATGTACATGTTTGACTCTTATGGTTTTGTTCCGCGCTTGTCATTTTCCAAAGCTGCTTTGATTGGTGCCATCATGGCTTCCACAACTTCTTCAGCTCCCATATCTTGGCCTGTGCCTGTGCCTCTACCTTCAGGAGCGGTAATATTCCATTCTGGAATGATTCTGTGACCTTCTGGTTTAACCTCTAGCACAGTTCCACATGGATATTCCTTCTTCTGCAACAACTCAAGGAGGTACGTTGCGCAAGTATCTGGAGTCATGAACTGGTTTTTGTTCACAGAATATTGCCTCAGCTTCTCTTCAGTGAAAAGAGGAGTCAAGACACCCCCTGGACACAGGGTGGTGACTTTTACGCCTGTCAGCGGCTCCGTGTCCTTCATGGATTTCACGAAGCCAACCACTGCGTGTTTTGTTGCAGTGTACAAAGGCGCTGATATAACAGCTGCCAGTCCCGCAACGGATGCCTGAGTTTTGTCAATAGTCAAATCTCACTCATGAAATCAAGGACTTACAATAATGCAAACACTGGCCCTCTTGCCTTTGTTCAAGCTTTTCCGGATCGCCATTCGCGTCAACTTGATCGGATGATTTACATTCACATCGACCTGTGCATACCCACTCTCCTGCTCCGGATCCTGCCAGAAGTTGGAAAATGGTGGGTCAAACAGACCAGCACATATGCCATAAGCGTCTGGTACATCGCCCCACGTCTTTTCGCATGCATTGAAGAGTTTGTCAAAATCCGCCCACTTTGTCACGTCTGATGGAACAAAGAGGATATTCTCTTTATCAGCAATATATGCATCGAAATCTGATGTGGTCTTCAGATCGGCTACTAGGACGCGCACACCTATGTCATGTGCTTGTTTAGTGGCCGCGAAGCCGATACCTAATAGCAGGGTAAGCACTTTGAGACACATTTTTGGGGGTGGTGGCTGTCATGTAATTACCGGATGCGCCTCCTGTAATTAGTAAAATCCTGCCGGCGAGCGGTTGATCAATCGAGTGGGTGATGTTGTTCATGATGTAGAGGGATAAGTCTGCAGTCGAATCTATGATGATTAGTAGCAAATCGGTGTTGGGTGTCAAGTGTCAAAAAGACATGGCCATGTACGGACTCTCAAAGCGCCAAGTTGAACCCCTGTCGAGAGCTGGAACTTCCGTAATCTGACAAGTTAATTCACTATTATTAAACTTTGGCAGGTGAGGGTGTATAACTATCTGCGTAACCAGAGCTAAAAAAGCACCGGGTTATATATGCACGTCAGCTCCAGGAATTTGACATCAATAACATCATGGATCTCAATGAGGTTTGGGCCAGGCTGACAGTCTGCTTCAGGGACAAGGTAATATACGTATATAACTACCCCTAGGTAGGTAGTTATACCAAAGGTCAATGAACCCACAGCTTTTCCAGTTGAAGAATAAGCTGAAGCGGCATCACTGGGCCGCGCTATCCTGTTACAATTATCTAGTCAAGGTGCATCCCTCGACCGAAATTCACTGGTTTTGGCGAGGAGGAGGGCGCGGGGCTCTATGAATGTGGGGTAATTAATTAGCATCGTAGCACGTGTAGCAACAGGTAACTTCAAGGACGTTGGTAGTTTGATAGAGAAGTTCTTGTAACTACTACCTAACAACAATTTACTGTTTACGAACTGCTGTTTAGCAGCTCTGCCCCCCATCAATCGGAATCGCCGTACCTGTCATGTAAGAACTCGCATCCGACATCAAAAACTCAATCACCGGAGTAATTTCTGTTGCTTGGCCCATTCTTCCCAGTGGGATACTACTCCAATCCATCGGCTGAGCCTGATTCTGGTACCAGTTCTTCGTCATGGGCGTATCGATTACTCCTCTTTGGCATTCATGTTAGTTAGTGGGAGTAGGTAATTATGATTAATAACTAAGTAGTTATAACTAAGAGGAAAGAAGCGAACTGCTTACGGACATATGCAGTTTACGCGAATCCCCCGCGGACCTAGCACTTTTGCAGCCGAGCGGGACATTCCCAAAACAGCATGCTTGGATGCAGTGTAAGTCAAGCCTTTATTCGAGCTCCTTAGGCTCATAACGCTGCCGCCGTTGACGATGGAGCTTCCTTCGTTGAGATGAGGAACTTGTGCGCGGAGACAATTTCTCAATCCATTGACATTGACGGAAAAGACAAAGTCCCAGTCTTCGTCATCGAGATCCTCAATGTTCGTTTGGTCCGTTGGTTTGCTTATTACACCTGCTAGGTTGATTGCGCCGTCTAGCTTGCCAAATTGGGAGACTGCTGTAGCGATCCAATTCTCGACAGCTTTGCGGTCACGTACGTCTACTACGTGGGAAATTACTTGCGCGCCGGATTTTGTAAGTTCAGCCTCTAGTTCTTTCAATGGCTTCTCTTGGATGTCTGCGAGGCAGAGTTTTGCTCCTTTGCTTGCGAATGAACGGGCTGTTGCAAGGCCCATGCCAGAAGCGGCTCCAGTTATGACTATGACCTTGTCTTTGATGGACATATCGGCAGACGATATATGGGTAGAGTTGTCTAGAATGATGTTGTTGGTCTACAAAACTGTTGATGACATTTATTCATTTATATAGTGTTATTAGGCTTCATGTAATGGATGCCTTGACACCGTGCGACAATAGGCATTTAACCTTTGCTAAAAGTTCAGCCGAAGAACTTAAGTTAGACATGCTTATCACAAATGTTGGGAGAGGTCACATTCAAGTAGTCCATACATGTAGCTGAGACTCGTCCCTCAAATCTCCTCAACTGTTGATATGCATCTATCCACTCTTCAGGAGCATAAGCCCCGCTTTCTGAGAATTTCGCACTGAAACCAAGTCTTAAATGCCTGCATGATCCTCCAAAAAAATATAAGTTGCCCAACTAACTACATACCTAAGTAGAGAACCAATCTCTCATCAGCCAAGGCCATCCAACACAGATCTATCGCCAAACATCTCAACCATTCCACTTCCTAAAAAACAATCCCAATCCCCGTATTAACCTCCAATCCCACTTAACCCAGAAAATCCCCACATGAATTTCCCCAAAGGGGGAGGGGGAAGATTAAAAAAAGCACAATAGGCCCCGACAAGTTTCCGTGACCGTCGGCCCCAGTTCTGGTTCTGCATCGATGTAATACTGCAGTCATCAATACTCCGACTTAGCTGCATCGCACCATATGCTCTCCTATATCCGTTGTCTCACTCATGAATTGAATTGAAGAGGCAGTAAGCGTGCAGTAATAACTAAGCGCCATACTAGATTTCATCCAGTTTCGCCCAGCATCCTCCCAAAAACCCTCCTACAAGCTACGTCCCTCTGGCCAACTCCATATATTCCAATTACCGCCGAACCATGCTTGCTGGACTTCGCATCATGACTAGGCGATAGCATGTGCGATCCTACTGATGCTGAAGCTGTCTCACGTGACTCAGTTCATAGTCAAGACCTCCGTGGGAGATCGAGAAGGCCAGGATTTGCCGGTGGAGCTCTTGTTCGCGCTTTACGAGCCGGAAAAGCTCTTCATACTTCAAATATTCCACCCAGTGACGCATGCCGGCAATCCAGAAATTTGTGCCTCCTGGCTTTGCCAACTTATCCAGAGAGGCAACCTCCTTCAGGGATGCGTCTGCCCACCCGGTATGGCCCAAACGCCTCAAAGTGTCGGTAATGGAGAGTAAAATTATTCGCGTCGAACGGCCATGTGATTTGAAACTTACTAACCGCTGCCATTGCTGCGCTCCAATGAAACAATGCACCCTCGTTGTCCGGCTGGACATGACGTATTTTTGCTAGTATGATATGTAGGGGGAGTTTCTCAAATTTCAAAAGGCTGGTACGGGACTGAATCTCTAAGCAAAGCCTTTCTGCCTCCCCAAAGTGTTCTTGGGAAAAAAGAGATTCAGCTAGGGACAATTCTAAGAGAGATTGGCCCGAAGAGCAGATTGAACCCCGGTCTCACCGCCCAATTTCTGCTCGAAGATGGCATTCAGCAGATACTGGGTCATCAAGCTCTCGCAATGTGTCAGCAAGCTCGCAAGTAAGATCACGGAGGTCTTCGTCGAAAATGAGGCCACCGTATTCTTCCACTTTTTTCCGCGATCCCTCAAGATGCGTTAGCGATTCTGCGAATTCGCCCTCGTATCGTAAAAGCCTCCCAAGGACCATGCCTATGCGGAAATGTACGACTTGCTCCATTGGACACGGGTCATTCAACGGGCTCCAGTTCTCCAACAGTATCTTGGCGCCAGGGATATCTTCAACCTGGGCACAGTTCAAAGATTGCTGGATAGCGGCTTGACCAATTGCCGAATGAGTCCTCTTATCCAAAGCGTCCAACAGCTTGTCTTGGTTGAGATCGCTGAGAGTAGCAACAGCTTGACTCATGTTTCCAGCAATGCGACTGAGAAGACTTTGGGACTGTGCGATGCAAGAGTGAAGGTACGTGTCTTCTATATCATGCGCAACAACCTGCGCCTGATCAACCGCGAAGCGTTTCAATGCCATGTTAGGAAACCGAGATGCCTCGATGAGTGTCAGCGCAAGATCGACTTTGGTTTGAGCTGACAGATTTCTGAAGCGATTTTGAAATTCGAGTAGAGTTTGTTTGAGGTGCGATAGAAACAAGTTAATGTTAGGGGTTCTGTATATATTAGACGGGGAGAATATACCCTATGCCAGCTTAACTTACGGAGCTTCGATGTATTTCCAAGGAATCGCCCTATATGTGACCAGTAGAGCCTGGCCCCCCCCAAAAAGAATGGTTTTTCTGGGTAGAGGTTTTCACGAATGCAATTTGCGACGGTTTCGATTAACTAATGAGTAGACGCCTTCAGAGTCTGAAGTGACAGACATCGACAACTCTAACTCATACCCTGCACGGTCCAACGTTTTCGCGGTGTCGCCGCACGGAACAATAGATCCAAGGGGATTTTTTCAGATATCGAGAAGAATGACAAAACAACCAATAAGATATCTGAATGGAAACCACTCGAATCAGGAACGGCTTCGGAAACAGCAGTTAGGGCAGGAGTCTTCCACACAGGTTGTGTTTGCGACATGGTATGTGAATCACTGCGTACAAGTGCAACACCTGCTTGGATGCTGGTTTGGCCCACTGGCGTAGGAGGAATGGTATTTGAATGTGATGTGCACGTAACGAAAGAGTGCTCTGCTGAGAAAAGTTAGCGCCAAGGACGAAGTGAGATGGAGATTCGTACCAAGTAAATGATTCAAAACATCATTGATCAAAGGCGTGAGTCGTACAGCTCCTTCGTATATTTTGGTATTTCTGTAGAGCTCCTCAAGGGCGGATGGCCGATGTTCGGTGGCTGCTCTCTCCCAGCTGAATATCGATCAGTCAAGAGACTTGGTCAAACGGTCAGCCTGAGCATCCACGTAAGCGCTATCTATGCAGGCCAAGTTATTTCCGATGGGAGATGCTGACGTTGACAGCGCCGAAACCTTCTTCCTGTAATTGTTGCAGGGGTGGAACAGTCTTCCGGCATTGCTGGCGGCTTTCCTCCCGCATGGCCATCGTGACTTGATGTCTATCTCGACGGACAAGGAAGTAGCCGTTAGATTAATTAGAGGAGCATTACAGTAACAAGGAGGAGGTTTCGGCAATCAGGCATACAAGTGAAAAGCTACAAGGCAATGCCTATCTTAAGACGCGTACTGTCATTAGACCGGCATCAGAATCGCCTTTCACAATCCAGACGCTGCTCGAACTTGTCGAAGCGCAAAGACAGTGGTTTATTGAATACGATATTCCTTTATCAAAAGAACAGCAGGAAAATATCAAGAGATGTTCAAAAGTTGCAGCAACGGACCTTAACTCTTTGAAGAGGAATACCGGCGGAACGAAGGCTAGTGACTGCAACCAAGTACCGATAGATTAGATACTCCACACCGTTTTGCCGGGAAATAGGTACAAGATGATGTGTGATGCATACCTTGTTATTGCGAGTGAATCTCGACAGGGAGAGCACTTTGTGTAGAAGAGCAGAGGGAGAACGACATCAACTGCTCTTCCGCACCGCCTTCAATAGGTCGGACGGCAGCGATGGCAAAACGGTTGAACTACCTGCCTACGACTTTGCTGGTCAGGTGCTGGAGTTGATTAGCTGAGCTGAGGCTCACTTCCATTTGTTGAAGCACAGGCAATATCCTGACAGTGCTGTCGTCGATGCGAAAGTATTAGTGATCAACCCAAAGAAAGCGGAGCAGTCTGAAGAGTGAAGTTGCTTAAGCCTAAGGCGAGTGGAAAGTCCTTAACACTCAATCGTAGCGCATTGACAAGGCCAAGCATGCTGGATAGGGACAGCATAAATGTTGTTAACCATATCTGCATGGGGTTGAAATTTCATTCATGTTACAAATTTCGCTGATCAACTCGACTCCTCTTCTGCATGCGGAGTGTTCTGTTCTGCCTCCAGCTTCTCCAGGTACACTAGTTTAGTCCAATCAAAGACATTGTCATACTGGAAGTGCTGACGGTCGAACAAACCTCGGAATAGGTGTCGTAAACGTCTATAGTCGAGTCCCTTGCCCGAGCGGATAAGCTCAAAGTACTTCTTGAACTCAACAGGAACACCATTGAAGAGACTGCGCTTCCTCGCTTGCCGCTTCTCTGCTTGCTGCTTCTTCTTAAGGATCATCTTCTCTTTTTCCTTAGATTTACACTTTAGGCCCTGCCAGGGAAGTGAGCCTTTAAGGAAGTATAAGAGAACATATCCAAGAGATTCCATGTCATCGCGAGGAGATTGCTCTAATAGTGCATTAGAAAAGTCTTCTATATAATGTGCTGCACTCACCTTTTCCCGTACGAGCCACCGCCAAGTCGACGGTCTAGCTGATATCTGTCTCGCACAATGAGAGGCTTCATGGCGGGAAAGAAGAGAATCGCATGTCGGACACCGCCAATATGTATGTTGCTTTTCACCGCATACAGCTAGCCGGCGAATTGCTGCGACGAACGCCAATTAATGCGCAACTGCAACCCCCGCCCTTCGCATTTCCCAGCGCGTACAGTTCCGTCGTAGATATCTATATTACCTCCCCTCCACCTTTTTACGGCCCTGATGCCTCCACAACAAGAGCTAAGGTCCCAAAGACGAAAAAGGAAACAAGCATTAGAAGCAGTGCCAACAGTAGAGCCAGAGTCGCAACTACAACAACCGGCCGCCAAACGCCAAAAGCAGTCATATTCGTCGCGAAACAACACCCCTCCAGAGTTCTGGGATAAGCTTTCAAAGGTCCCGCTCTGTCGTCGTGCACTTCGAGAGTTCAACAAACGAACAGTTCAGCCAATTGTCCCACAACAGCGCGCAAAGCGTGACGTTGAAGACAGTAAAGTCAAACAGCTCCAGCGCTTTGCTCGGCGTGGTGGCCCTGACTTGCGCAGCATCCGAGGAGTGGGTTCTGTCTTTGCTATACTGTATAGAAGGTATGCTAACTTCTACAGTACCCAGAACACAAACCACGAGTTAAAATGAGCTTGAAACGTAATCGATCCAGCCGGTCCAGCGCCCTGAACTCGAATACGAAACCAACTACATTCTCTTCCAAAGATGCTGCATTTGAACAGGGACTTATCGACAATGGCATCTATCCATGCAGCAGAGGTCAGAAGCCGAACAACTGGGAGGAAATACAGGAGCAATTAGCCCGGCCACGGCCATCTCTGTCGCCCTCTCAATTCTCCAACGGGGCTTTCGAGGAGTTTCAGCTAAAGAATGACGAAGCCACGACCGAAGCGGAAGTAATGAGCAAAGTCTTCCCGATGATTGTAGGCAAGACCAACATCCCATCGGGCTACAATCAGGTGTTCAACAACCTTACGCCACTTGGCGACCATATCTCAAACCCACAGCCAGACTACTTCAATGGCTCTCGCCCGGCGGAGATCCGTTCCAAAGTGCGGGACGACCTTGAGCAGTACATCATTCCTTCAAGCCAACGACACCGTCCTGCGCTCCCAAACTTTTTTATGGAAGCGAAAGGCCCGGACGGAAAAGCATCAGAAGCCAAACGCCAGATCACGCAGGATCTCGCAGCAGGTGCCCGAGGAATGCTCAGGATGCAGTCCTATAAGCTAGACAAGCCTGTGTTTAATAACAATGCCCACACATTCGGATCAACCTACCACAGCGGGACCGGCACGCTACAGCTGTACGCGATGCATCCGACTGAGCCAGGAGATGTGGACGGGAATCCTGAGTACCACACAACAAAGATTAGAGGCTTTGATTTGACTGACAATTTGGACACTCATTGCCAAGGCATCGGGGCATTCCGCAACCTGCGAGACTTGGCGAAAGAAAGGAGAGATGAGTTCATTGCACATGCAAATGAGAGAGCGGATAACGACGATGAGCCTGAGGTCGCTTCGGTCGACACGTATTTAACCTCGTTCATCTCAACCAGCCAGTCTACGCAAAGCGAGCTTTTCACGGCTGATTCTCACCACAAAGAATCAGATTCAACCTTAGTAGACGAACTGGCAATGCCAGTACTGCTAAAAAAGCGCACAAAGGCGCGCCAGGTCAGCCGTAAGAAGCATAAGGGTAAGATTAGTGACATTCTTGTTGACAAGGACGACGAATAGCTGTGCGCGGATACGCTCATTCATAATCGAGCCAGCTCGAATCTTAATCAACAGATCATAGCCGGCAAAGCACGGTTGGTGTCCTTGACACCATCCCCAACACCTCTCTCACCGACGAGGCGCATCAAACAGGCATAAGAAAAGGCTTGCTGAAGGAGAGTAGTGCAAATCGAGTAACCATTAACTATATGTAACAATTTGTCTAGGCATTCAGATAACTCAATTTACTCCGTGTGAGTGGATCTTAGACGACTGCCTTTTATTCTAAAATACCCTGGCTGAATGAGTACTTATAATACTGTAGCCTTAACAGCTAAACGATAAGCCTCTACATTACGCAGCGACCGTAGGCGGTGGTAGAGATCCCTGAACGGGACTTCATGCATTAAACCGCTCCCTGCTATGCCGAGTGGCTTTGCCAGCAGTCTCGCACATGAATAAGTAGTGTTGAAACATTGCTACTTATTGTTTGCTGACGTGTCACGATCAATTGGTTGATTGCGTGCCATCAAGCATGCTCCAAATCCTAGCAGAAGGCTGTGGGCAGGAGTATTACTAATTTTTCAGAACAGCAGATAGTGACATTAGTCCTCTATATTAAACGTTTTAACCACCTACGTACAATTCAACCATAGCTATTAGTTATCTAAGAGGCTAGTCTCCTAAGTTTTTGCAAATTGCTTTCCTTATCTCTTCCCCCAACCTTGGATCTTCCCTTTAGGATAAGTCTCCCTATTTTTGTAAATAGGCAGAAGACTTGACGATGAGCTAACTTGACAGAAAGTCTGATGTATCGATTGCTGCTTAAGATATGACAAGCTAACAGTATATATAGGGTTAATATTCTGGAGCTCTTCGACTGTCCCCTCGTTTCTGACAATATCGCATCCCTTGACCGTCACAATTGGGCCTTGTTCAAAGCTAGACCAAGGGCAATAGGCGGTTTGTACGCCCTTCTCCAGCTCAAATAACACCTGAAGGTTCGGCATGTGTATACACTCGCAGCCAGTTATAACCTGAGTTGTCCGTGAATGTCTTTTGCCAATTCTAATATTTCCATATCTAACAAAGCAGTCTGCTCTCGGAATTGAATGACCTTGTTGCCGCCTGGGCCTGCAATCACGGTGTAGCTGGTCAAACCTTGGATGTCAACTGGCCGGATCTGTCCCTTATTATATCTTTGGCGGACAAAGTCATCGCACTGTATCTTAGACGACGACGCACCAGCCTCGGTAAAGAAGCTATCGATGGCGCTGTCGAGATTGTAGACGATATTAGGCATGGCTTACGGTACCTTATTACTGGGGTGACAATTAGTGAGTCCCGTGCTGATCTCTTCGGTGCATTTCGGCGATCCAATGAGCGTTGTGGGAGGCGTTGAGCTGTTGACGCACCTGTTGCAGGCATCTATCGATCCCAGCTCGAAGTAGTTACTGCGACATATTCGTTAGTTATAACGATACGATTTAACCCCATCGCTATTACTGCATCCCTTTCCTCCGTCCCCGACGTCTCTGGAAACCCCCGCCTTCGAACCCTGGCTACCTCCACACATCACTCCGCCACATTCGTGAAACGTTCCAGATCCTCCTCTCCATCCAGTGTATCGAAGGTTGGCGTGGTCTCTTTCGAGGATTTGGCCCTGACCTCACTGGCGTAGTCTCCGCGAGCGCGATAATTCCACACATATGGTAATTGCAAGCGGCTAGTATTCGAAACGATGAGCTGGGAAAAAGAGGCGGCAGCAAACTCATGTCAAAACTTCAGAAGTATCGAGCTTGATGGGCGTGTTCATCAGATAAGAGATTATAGTATCAATTCCGATTGTAAGACACATCATCTACACCCGTCCACCGCTAGCTATACACAGGGAGATCGTGTGCGTAGTAGAGGGTCAAACGACAACAGATTGAGACGGCTTCGCACTCAGCGCTTGCTATTCATAGCATTTCTTCTCGGCTTTTTTGATGCACCTTGTCCAGTAAATGAGGTGTCCGGAGTGATATCTCCTACATCAACAATGCCCGACTGGCTGCCACGCTCCCCCGGCAAAGATTCTGGCTCTGTGAACGATCGTGAGAGATGATGACTTTTTAAGTCTTGCGAAAGTCCGGATTCTTCTGGCAGCAGCGGGACCTCAAAGTCAAAATCGGACGGCAACTCGTCGATGACAGAGCGAACCCTGTCCAAGTGCGTTGGCATCCATGTATCATAGACGTTCTTGGTGAACTTGTATGCAGTCCACTTATCTTTGCCTTCTAGTGCTGTGAAGTCGAAGGTGTGGATAGGGTGGCGATAAAAGGTAGTCTGGCTTCCATCAATCACAGGGTAATGGCCGTAGATTCTCACCGATCGGTGATCGTGGGAGATCGAGAAGGCCAGGATTTGCCGGTGGAGCTCTTGTTCGCGCTTTACGAGCCGGAAAAGCTCAACGATCGCTCTGACTGCAAGCGTCATGCTGTGAGCATTCTGGCGGTCTGCGACATCAAGTGCTGCAGCGCCGCATTTTACTTCGCACGTCAGGAACGGGAAGTACATATAGTACGTGGCCATAAAGAAAGATTCGTGCATGATGTCGCCCAAAGCAGGCTTTATTTTGGACAGTTGACTGTCTGTGAACGCGGTTCGCTTGAACCCCACAGCATAGTCGGGCTGCGGACGAGGCCCAAGTAGGGGAATGGAATTATTCCAGCCTTCGTTGACACTTTCGATTAAGCATTTGAGATGTTTGGCGTCACGTACGGCTAAGGACTGGGCGGAAGGGACGATTAACCGAGCGATATCTTGCACAACTTTGGCTTCGTTCCTGCTCTGTATCATTTCGCAAGTATCCTCGAAAAATTCATCATGGAACATGGAATCCTCAGGAACTGGTTGTTTCGTCTCTAGTAGGGTCCGGCAAAGGTCCTTGCTTTCCTTCGATACACCATCTTCTTTTTCCCCGACATATCTGCCCATATAACTCCCTTTCGTCTCAAGTAGAATTTCGTAGCGCGTATCTTGGTATGGTGCGCTCTTCTCCTCCCTTGGCTTTTGGTCGCTGGGCGTGGTGGAGCTAACCGTGAGAGAACCCGATCGTTTGCGGCGAAGGAAAGACGTCGACCTCCTCCTTGCAAGCAGATGACTCATTGCGTTGTCCGGCTTAAAGTATTTCTTGGGCCAAGTTTGTTGCCTCAGCCAATAATCGATGGGATCGAGTGACGTCTCGCTGCCGCAAACAGATGCTCCTTCAACTATTGTCTCAACGACGAAGTCTGTAGGAGATGTCCGTAGTCGCTTTCGAAGGGGGCCGATGTCGTCAACTGGATGTTCGACTTCCCAGGTTCGCTTTCGATGTATGGATTGTGGAGCAGCCAACTGGCCCTGCAGAAGCTTAGCTTGAGTTGATCCGTAGCAAAGCGCGACAAAATTGACATACTTCTCGGCACAGAGTCTTGTTCACTGGAAGAGAATGTTGGTGCTTGGTGTGCTCGCTAAACTCTGGGTTCAGGCGTGCGCTTTTACGAACATGTCTCTTGGGGCTTGCTTTGCTGACACCTTGAGGATGTTTCCCTACTGGCAAGTCAGCGGTGGGCATTTGATTGTGGAGATAGCGAAAGGTGCACCTTTGCGTACAGGCTGTTGTCGCGTGTCTTTCTGGGCGGCGGACTTTTGGCGATGACTGGCCATGTCGATTGGTAGTATCTTTACGTAGTATGTTGCCGCCGCGTTTGAGGCTAGTGGAAGCATGCGAAAAGTGGAGCTTGGGAGAATGCGAAGACCAACGCCTGTTAGGCATAGTTAGCGCGGAAAAATGCTTGGCAATGATGACTCATCTGCCCTCAACCTCGAACGTCAGTTATCTCAGCGGGCTCAGACGTTTTCCAAGAAGGACTTAGTACATATATAGTAAGGTCTACATTCTACTAGATCATATTAGATATAGCTTAATTTTACCCCTGTTTACCGCTAGGTTGCAGCGTTTTAATTGGCTCAAAAATAGTGTGTGCTTAAAGCCTTACTATAATAAGTATAGTAAATATAGTCTAGTCTATAATAAGCATAGTACAAAAAGCCTAGTCTATAATAAGCGTAGCGCTACCTTGCCAAAGCCCCTTCTGTCTGAGCTCGCTGAGATAAAACGTCAGATCGGAGCGGCGTGAGAGCACCCTCAATTTCATCGGTATTTAATTATGATATATGGCTTTTTTGCCTGTAGAGAAAAACTACAATGTTTATTACAATATCCCGCAGCCTTTACACTGCTTTTGTTTGCACTTCGCGCACCAATACCGTCTGCAGCCTTGGCACCACTGTTGACACTCTGCACACGAAACTCGTGTAAATTCGGGGGCAGAGCTCGCGGCGCTTGGATGGTTGCTCACGGTTGAAGGGTTCACTAACTAATGGATAAAGGAGACTAGGATTAGTCATGGCCATGGCTAGTAAGTGTGGCTGCGATCGTTAGCATGCAAGGCATGTCCTAAACTGCTCACTGCTGCGAGGAGAACAGTTCATGAGGGTAGTTATTGTACTATAGAAATACAGCAGTAACTCCCAAGCTCCTGAGTCCAAAGTTACTCGCAACAGTCAGGCATCAATTTTGCCATCAACCTAATAGTCGGTCCAATATATCTTCAAAGCTAATTTTCTAATTGTTGAACTTTTGATTGATATTTATACTAATAGTAGCTTGTCACGCCTATATATCTTGCTTGTACTCTTTGTTAAATGCCCTGCCTATCACCATTCTTCGGACTTCACTTGTGCCAGCACCAATCTCGTACAACTTGGCATCTCTCAATATCCTGCCGACAGGGACTTCGTTCATGTAGCCCATTCCACCCATCAATTGCACAGCATCGGCAGCAACTTCGCTTGCCCTCTCGGCAGCATACAAAATGGCGCCAGCGCAATCCTGTGTCTTGATGTCGGGGTTCTGGTATGATTCGTCGACAGCGCGAGCAATGCTATAGGTAAATGCTTGGGAGGCGCGGAATTTGGTGTACATGTCGGCTAGCTTCCCTTGGACCAGTTGGTTGTGTGCAATAGGGTAGCCGAATTGTTTGCGTTGGTGGGTATATGGTAGGACTGTGTCGAGAGAGGCTTGCATGAGGCCTAGTGGACCGGCAGAAAGGACCAGTCGTTCAAGATCGAGACCTTCCATGAGAACGCGTACACCGCGGTTGAGTTGACCAAGAACATTCTCCTTGGGTACAAAAACGTCCTCGAAAACAATTTCTCCCGTGTTGGAGCCACGCATGCCCAGTTTGTCGAGCTTCTTGGTAACACTGAAGCCCTTTGCCGAGGTTTCAACGATGAAGGCGGTGATGCCCTTTGAAGCAGCGTCGGGCACCGTTTTTGCGTAGACTACTATCGTGTGGGCATCTGGGCCCTATGACAGGATGAGTATGGTCGAAATGTGCGGGCATAAGCCATACAACGTACGTTGGTGATCCACATCTTGGTGCCGTTGAGTAGATATCCACCGTCCACCTCCTTTGCTGTCGTCTTCATGCTGACAACATCACTGCCTGCAGAGTGTTCGCTCATGGCCAAACCACCAATTTGCTCCCCACTGATCAGGCCTGGCAGATACTTCTTCTTCTGTTCAGCATTGCCGTTCAGCATGAGCTGATTCACACACAGTTGGCTGTGTGCTGCATAACTCAAGCCAATACTTCCGCTAGCTCTTGAGAGCTCCTCCATGACAACGCAATGTGCCTGGTAGCCCATTGCCAGTCCGCCAAACTCCTCATCTGCTGTTATGCCCAGGAATCCAGCCTCGCCGAACTTCCTCCACATTTCATTGGGAAAGGCATTCCCCGAGTCCGTCTTTGCCGCTAATTCTCCGGGAATCTCACGACGTGCAAATTCCTTGACAGATTCACGGAGTTCGTCGAGGTCGGATTGTGAAGGAGGCGTGAAGTTGGTGGGATGTTTGGTCGAGGCATGCCGCCGGCTAGAGTTTGGTGCAATGAGGACAGGGCGGAGGGGTGTTGCACGCAAACAGCGCGTTGTGCGCAAGAGACGAGGAGTAACCGAAGCCATTATGGAAGAAGGCCTTGCATGTATCAAGTACCTGTGTGAGGAGAAATTCGAGGAGCAAATATTCGATCAAGCAGGATTCTGTGTCGTGTTTGTAACTACCGCTCGGTTGGCGGCGGCTGAGCAACCGAGGCAGGAGTAATATGGTAAGATATAACTAACTAGTTAAAAGATATTTTTGACGCAAATTCATCAAGAAGTCAGGACACAGCCCAATATGTGTGTATTTTGACGGAACTATGGATGACGCCCTTACAAGTCGCTGACCTTCTTCATTCCCCTCCCATTACACTCCCCTACATCCAGCGCGACAAGAAACCTCGATACTGCATTGTACGCAGCAATTATAGCTGTAAGCTCCACAACCTGCCGATTATTCAGGACCTTTTTCAGCCCTTCGGCTATTGCATCATCCACTTCTACTCCAATGGTCATCTGATCTGTATATGTCATGACGTCATGTTCTTCGTCCGTCAAGCCCTCTGTATTTCCATCTCTCCTCCATTCACGCCCTGTGACTGGTGTGTCCCGGATGACTTGCATCGACTCCTTGGACACTCCAGCTTTAAGCGCAAGAGCAGCGTGAACGTCCCATTCGTGCACGGCTTTATTTAGAACTGCTACTCTGCTGATGGCTAGCTCCTTGATCCCCTCGGGTACTGACGTCTTTGTCCGGATTGCACCGATGAACGAATTCCAGCCATCTGCAACGGCGGGGTTGTGAAGCAGCGCAAGGTCAAGGGGAATCAATGGGCGAGGTTTGCGGCGCTCTGCAATACGCTCATACACTGGTCTTGCCTCTTCATTTGGAGGCTCGGATGGAGCATAAGGGACGCGCATGGTCAAGTTTGTCGATGTGGTGAAAGACTGGGTTGATGGTATGCAAAGTCTTTTGCAAGGTGGGAGGAGACGGTTGAAATTTGGTAAGAAGTGGAGTATCATTGGAATCAGGAAGCGCACGGCAAGGGGATATATATATATAGGTACTCAGCTAGACCGCATGCTGGGGTCATTTCACGGCAAGCGGTATCGGCTTGACGATCTCCATGGTATGATATCGTCATGTGTTTTGGCATCCCGTCGCGAATATTTTTGATTCGTTTCATTTCTTTTGAATTCTAATTTATTTACAAAGTTTTAACAGTCGCTATAGTTAACTATACAGGTATCACATGCTAAAAAATGCCATTGAAAATGATTACAATCGGCTCTGCTCATCGAAAACATTGGGAAGTCTTGGAATACCATCCAGACGTCCAGTCTTCTTGCCTGTTGGAGCAAGCGTGACATCGTAGAGCAGGTCGAGCTTAGCCTTGGGGTCGTTGCCGGGCTTGAAGTCGAGCAGCAGGTCGTCCTTGACGGCAAAGACGGTGTCATTCTTGACATACTGGTCGTCACGAGGATATAGCTGGGTTATCAAAGGCTTGTAGCCCTCAGCTGAGACCATAAGATGAATGTGTGCGGGACGGAAAGGGTGGCGATCCAAGGTCTTGAAAAGTTGACCCGCAGCGCCTGTTTTGATATTAGCATGTTGATTACGGCATAGATCAGTATATGATCAAACTTACCATCCAGAGGCAGCGAATATGCCGTTGGCTTGTAGCAGTAGTACCAGTACTCGCCATTCTCGTTTGTTGTGAACTTGCCCCTCAAGTTGTTTGGCTCCTGATTCTTAGGGTCCTGGAAATCGTACTTTCCATTTGCGCTCGCTTGCCAGATGTCGATGACTGCATTGGGGATGCCCTTCTTGGTGTCGAGGTCTTTGACTACTCCGTGCATAAGAGCAACCTGGCCATCGGGATGGGGGTTACGGACAATGGTGTCACCGAGCTCACGGAATGGAGAGTGAGGCGACCAGAAAGGGCCGAGAATGGTGGATGAAGTGGGTGTCTCGCCAGATTCGTTGATATGCTTGTGGGCAATTTCGTCGACAAGACTGGGAAAGTTGTTAGTCTGGTTGCTGGCTTGTCGTCAAGCTAGGAAACACTCACGATTCAACACCGAGTACATCAGAGATACGATGGGCCTCGTTCCTGGTGCTTGTGGTGGTCTGGCCAATGGAGTTGACGAAACGAACGCCCTCGAACCACTCCTCGTTGGTCAGCTCGACCTCGCGAATGAAGTCGTGAAGATGTGTGATGAGCGAGCTCATGACGAATCGTGTTCGCTCGGGTACATTGGGTCCAATAGCATTGATGACAGCGGCAGTGAAGTTGGGGTCAAAGGGATGCTTTGGAGCCTGCTGGGTGTTTGGGTTTGTCGACATTGCGAAGATAGGTCAGAAACTATGTCAGAGAAGAAAGAGATGCTATTGAGGCCCAATCAGAGGAAAGTGACTGTTTAATAGTGGATGAATGAATGTCCTCAATCTGGAGCCCCAAGGGCGCTTTATAGTTAACAAATCACAACCATGCCCAGGTGTCCAAGCAGTCCAGCCATCCATATAGTTAATTGGCGCATCAGGCGACAGTTCCAGCACCTAATCAAGCGCAGCGGCAAGGCACACCGGCTGTGAAGGCCTGGTGAATCCGCTTGCGAACAAGAGTATGAAGTAGATTGCCCCGCAGAGTCTGGCGCCAATTGACCAATGGCAGCGCACTTATTGTGGGAGAAGTCTTACCCGACCTTCTTCCAGCCCACCCAGTGTCATGAGGAATTAGCCCCCATCATCGGTTCAGAGTCCGGATGCTCCAAGCAACCAGTTCGAGATGCGTCGTGATTGCCTTGGACTCGAGAGTGATTGCGGACAAGATCTGAGTGGTGCATTGAGACTTGTCTTCTGTTGTTCACCCGCATCCTTGTCCCCAAGCACAGCAACAACAAATCGCCAGAATGGTCAAACACCATCTTATGATTGGCACCTGGGTGAAGCCAGGGGTAATCGTTACAGTCTCCTTTGATGACGAGACACTGAAGCTTGAGCTGGTCAAGAAAACTGAAATTCCAGAGGATGAGCCTATTAGTTGGATGGCATTTGACGTACTATGCGCCCATCACCAAGCAATGACAGTGCAGACAGCTAACACAAGTCGGTTTATAGCATCGAAGAAAAGTTATATACGGCGCATCCATGAAGAAATGGAGCTCTCACCAAGTCAACAGCCCTGGAGAGATTGTTCACACTGCAAGTTTCCCTTTGACTGGACACGATGGTACGTTTCTCTATACCAACTATAGCTGATTATACCCATCTAAGCCCTGTAACAGCCAGAGCGAATGATGCAGACTCGAAGACTCGAGCAATCTTCCTTCTTCCAGCGCAAAAGCCTCCGTATGCCGTGTACTGCAACCCTTTCTACGATTATGCAGGCTATGGCAACATTTTCTCGGTCAGCTCCTCTGGCCATCTCGAGAAGAACATACAAAATTACGAATATTGCGATAAGACGGCAATTCACGGCATGGTCTTCGGTCCTACCGAAACCTATCTCTATAGCGCAGATATGTGGGCAAATCGAGTGTGGTGTCATAAGAAGATTGATGATCAGGGCCGCTTGGAGACTGTAGGCTATACAGAAGCACCAGCACCCAAGGATCACCCAAGATGGGTGGAGATGCATCCTACAGGAAACTATCTGTACGCGTTGATGGAATCTGGCAACAGGCTGTGTGAATATGTGATTGATCCCCAGACGAAACTACCAGTCTTCACCCACAAGACATACCCATTGATACCTCCTGGTGAGTATTTCACCAATTTACTGAAACTCCATCCACTGATAGCAGCTTCAGATATTCCCAATTCTGACACCATGTACCGTTCTGATGTATGCTTCCTCACACAATCTGGCAAATATCTGTTCGCGACTTCACGATCAAACTCATTCTCGCTCACTGGCTACATTGCCGCCTTCAAGATTGCGCCATCGGGTGTCATTGAGCGACAAATATGCCTCAACCCTACACCTACCTCTGGAGGACACTCAAATGCCGTCTCGCCGTGTCCATGGAGTGATGAGTGGCTAGCACTTACCGACGACGAGAAGGGCGGTGTTGAAATCTACAGATGGCATGATGAGTTTCTTGCAAGAGTTGCACGATTAGAAGTCAACGAAAAGGGATTCGGCATGAATGCTATATGGTACGATTAAGATATACAAAGTATTCAAAGCCATGTTTTGAAGCGATAAGCTTTTTCTTTGGACGGTGCAATAGAATCGAAAATAAATCAGTCAACCTGTGAACATGTCTAAAATTAAACAAGATGTACTAAAGAGTAACATGGATCATCTCTGAGCATTTCCTCATCAATCGATACACAGACTTATGACAACGGATTTGGTTTCTTAACTGGAGCGAGGGGCAGCGTCCCTGCATTATTAGTGCGAGTCGGCAGATGTCATCGGAGTATCTCTCGTGATGTCTCATCCCCAAGAGCTAACCCATGATAACTACCCCGGTCACTTTCAAGAACTGGTAACGGCAGTTATTCTTGCTCTACACATCCCTTCAATTTACCTCATTTTTAATCTCATGATTTTACATCACACATCAAACTAAACTCTCGAATTACCCCACCCAACTCCGCCAACCATGGCGTCTAAATCTACTACTCCAGGCATCTTGTATGTGACTATGCAGCCCAAAGAAGGGTTGCCGGAAGCGCAATTTCATGATTGGTAAGTAACATATTTTCCAGGCGTGTCCTCTCCAATTCTTCATCCCATCTAAAACCCTTCTTCTTCTCCACTAGGTACCAAAATGAACATGGTCCCAATCGCCTCCGACTTCCATTCTGCAAGAATGGCTTTCGCTACCGTGCAGTCGACCTAGAGAGCCAGCCCGGTACGCAGGAAAAGCCAGAATGGATGGCAGTTTACGACTTCGATGAACTCGAACACCTCACTCGCCAAACATACATGAGGCTGCGATCTGCACCAGTACAGACTCAGAGAGAAAGAGATACTATGAAGCAGATTCACGTCGACAGAAGAAACTACGATCTTATCAAAGAGTGGAAGGGCAATGACTTCCGAGACCTCGAAAGAGTAGAGAATGAGGGCGTGCAGAATGTAATGATTGCCGTGAGCTTTCAGCTGGTGGATCCTGAGACAGGCACAGAGGAGATACAGAAGTGGTATGACGAAGAACATGTTCCCCTTCTTCAAAAGGTTCCAGGTTGGCGAAGATCGAGAAGATTTGTAACAAGTTTCCTCGATATTGAAAGTGGCCATCGCCCAGAAATCGAATACCTGGCGCTCCATGAATATGCGCCAGACAACGGACTTGGTGGGCCTGCTTTTCAAGCTGCCACGACAACAGAGTGGTGTAACAAGATATATACCCAGGTCATCAAGAACAGGAAGAAGAGGGTGTACAATCTATACTACACTTTTGGAGCCGCACAAAGAGATCTCGAGAGCTTAGCTAGCCCAGACACCAAGCCTGCTGAGAGCACAGATGGCTTGACCAAGACATATCCCGCACACACAACGCCCAACAACAGTCCCGTCATTGAAAGCTTCGTCACAACTCCAGATGGCATCCAGCTCCCATACCGCCTCGAAGGCTCCACAAACCCCACCGCACCACTTATCGTCCTCATCAACAGCATCCTAGTCGACTACACAATCTGGGACGACTTTATCCCCCATTTCCTCCGCCTCACAGACCACAAATACCGCATCTTATGCTACAATACCCGCGGACGAAACGCCTTGCACCCAGACTCAATATCCCCCATTGACATCAACGTTCTCACAAACGACGTCATTTCACTTCTCGACGCTCTCCGCGTGAAGACAGCAAGTGTCATTGGCGTCTCATTAGGCGGCGCAACATCGCTCAACGCAGCTCTCAAACACCCAGATCGCATCGCGGCGTTCATCGGCTGCGACACGAATGCTTTTGCGCCCCCTTCCAATGCCAATGCCTGGAACGAGCGCGTCGCCATGGCTGAAAAGCAGAATGCTGCGAATTCTGCGGGCGAATCTGTCGTTGGGACCGACTTTGCTGAAGTCACGGTGCGAAGGTGGTTTGTTCCGGAATCGTACGACGATGCGGCGCTTGCGCAGAAGATTGAGCGGGTCAAGAGTCTTGTGGCGGGGAATTCTCTGAGTGGGTTTCGTGATTCTGTAAAGGCGTTGCATGAGTATGATGTTAGAGAGAAGATGGTGGCGTATAGGGGTAAAGGGGCGTTTCTTGTTGGTGCGGGTGATGGTGTCCTGCCGAAAACTATGAAGGAGAATATGGCGGATAAACTGGGTAGCGGGGTGGAATTAAAGGTCATTGAGGGCGCTGGACATTTGCCTATGGTGGAACGGCCAGAGCAAGTTGCGGAGTTTGCAGCTGGATTCTTGGGATGATTGAGAGGAATTGTTAGGTAGTTATGGCATTGTAGAGGCTAGATGTAGTTATTCAAATTGAGAATCCTTCATCAAGGAAGGTCCTGATGTCTCCTGTACTTTTAGAAAGCAATACATGCTCAATGAAAAAACGCAAAGCCTATCAACAGTATGATATCTTGCTACGTGCTTTAATAATGCAAATACTGCACTAACTAGCACAACTTTGACCCATCATAGCCTTGCTCATCTGGCCCAACCACATACCCTGGCCTGTCACCCTCCCCCAAGCTTTCTGGATCAATATATCTGCACGTCAACGCGAACCTCAGTTTCCCTGCATGCTCCACCGCATGTTCGTAATATTTTTGCACTTGCGCTCCATGCATTACCACAATGTCCCCATGTCCTAACTCCATCTTCAACACATCTTTTGCATGTCCGCCACTCTTGAGTCCCAGCTCCTTTGGAATTTCTTTCAGTCGGGCACGATACGCTTTGGGATCCGAGACCTTTAGCGCCTGTAAATCCGTGTGCAGCGCCATACGGGCTTCGTAATGCTGGCAGCCAGGAAGGGGTATCGCGTCTTCATATACGGTACTTGTAACGCCATGGTGGTGTCGGGCTTTCATTCTAAGGCGCATAGTTCCCGGGGCGCCGAGCGAGAGCGTAGCAATAGTTGGACCAAGGCCGTGTTCGCCATCGTCGTGGTAGTTGATCTTCTGGGATTCGAAGTAGCCTAGGGCAAGGACTTCGTTGAAGTTACTTTTGGAGCTATCAATAATATCGCTATCCGCCGACTCTTGTTGGGCGAGCAAATATTTGGCGGCCCAATTCAACCGACTTCGAGTAGCGGTAATAGGACGCGCAGCACCATCGAAAGAATGAGATGCAGTGGCGGCAATGAATTTGTATGGCATACCATAGTTGACAGTAAAATGACGGCAATAGCTTTCGCCTTTGAGCTGGCCATTTGGCATGGGTCGCCGGCGTAAGCCAATGTCAGTTTGCTGAAGTTCTTCAAACATCGAGTCTGGACCGCCTGCCTCTTCTACGACAGTTCTGTTTGCAATCATATGCGCGACAAAGCCTTCTACCCCTGGTATTTTGTACTGATTGATTCTATAGCCATGCGCAAAAGCAACATTCACATTGATCATCGCAGCATGAATGTCGCGCGATAGGGTGTAGCTGTCTGTGAGTGGCCAGAATGGTTCTCTGAGTGACATTGCGGGTATCAGAGAGTGCCGTGGACTCTTCTCAAAGGAGCACGCGGTATTGAGACATTTCCAGCCCACCCAGCTTAAACGGGAATTGCATCGCCCACAGTCAGGACATACTGTACCAGACCAAAAAGCCTGAGCTGTGTCTTCGCCAGGGATCGAGTATCCGGATAACTCTTGGCTCACTGATTTGAGCGAGTACTCGTGGTCATCATTTGGCCAGGGTGACTTTTGCTTGAGAAATCGTGGGTCGTAGACCAGTGACTCCTCATGTGGTTCGCGAGAGATAGCATGAAGGCCAAGGTTAACGTTTTTAACAGTGTGCCAGAATGTGACACACTCGGGCTTCAGACACATCCACCCGTTGAGATAGATCTGGAAAGATAATTGTCCACATGACTTGCACCTCGCCTTCACTGGGGGCTCTAAAGACGCAAGCTCAGGGAGCTCAGGCTCGTCTTTTGGTTGCCACCAAGACTGCTTCTTTGTGTTCAATTTCTCGAAGCGGTAGCGTAGAATTTTGCTGTTGCCGCTTTTCTCAACCCAGATGTGCGTAGGCTTGAAGTAGTCCAGCACGCAATATTGATGCGGCGATTGCGATGGATTGTGAGGGTTATCGACCCCTGTCACAATAACCACAGGATTATAATGCTTCATGCAGTTCTTGAGTCCTTGCACAATTGTCGTATCATCATGTTGATCTTTTGTATTTCTCATTGCTCCAGACTCCTTGTCTTTGACAAGGCCACCACCGGCTCTCGAGATGACCACATCCCTATCCATGTAGTCTCTTGCATGAGCAATTTTGTCAAACATGAATGCCCTTACAAAACCTCCAGTACAATAGCATGCGCTCTGGTAGCTTCGGAAATAGTGGAGTGTCTCACAGAGCTCTTGCCGACTGTCTGCCCAGATCTCAGGTCTGCCAGCAGGGGCAGGCTTTGGTAGGCCTGCATTGCGGCGTGCAAATAGTTGATCAATAATACTTTGAAGCTTCGGGTCCGCGATATATGTGGTATTATCCAGTGATGAAGCTTCAATGACTTTTGCATTTTCTGCTATGACCCTCAAGGTCTTACCCGCAACCTGCGGGTCGATATGTGTCACGGATTTAGGGACAGCATTCAAAGCCTTCTCTAAATCTATCTCAATTTGGGTGGGATCGAGAACTTTGTCGGACGGGCTGGTAGACCGACGTGATCGATTTGCCGCACTAGTAGATGGTTTGGCTCCTTCAGTTTTGGCAGCAGATGGCCGGACATTCTTGGGTGTGACCTTTCGCGAAACCTCCTTCACTGGTGTTTTCTTCTTCGAAGGCCCTGCAAGAGTTTCATCTACCACTACAGTTTGCTGCTTTCGCTTCTGCTGTCCAGTTGTTTGTTGATTATCATCATTCTGTTTGATCTTGGGCGTCGCTTTGAGTCCGTGTCCCCGCCTTGGTCGCTGCGAAGCTGCTGTACCGTACAGGCCTGGATCTATGGCAAATGTAGTGCCATTACCATTGTTACTGCTAAGCTGTTTCTTCGCTGTGTTCTCGCTGGCCTGGGCTGTGGTATTCAAGGACGGTGCGAATATTGACAGCGGTGAAGCATTATGAAACTCGCTAGAAGTATCAGTGTCCAAGGAGTGGCCAAGACGCTCTTTATGCGTTGAATCTGGAGGCGTTTGCATTTCTAGGAAGCGTAGAAATGGTCTGTAGTGGAACAATGCAACGGCGTGGTGTGCGCTTGTACGAAGAAAAAGCGTATCGTATGGAGTTAGGAGCACAGGCCCTATGTAAGAAAAAAAACTCGGCAGGTTGTGCAAGAAGCTATTGTAATTGTGCGTGGCGTATATAGTAGTTATTCATCTTTTCTTCATCTTCACTCCACTTCACTCCACTTCACCTTTACCTCACCTTTACCTCACCCATACCTCACCTTTTGCCCCCAAGTACCATGAGCGGACAGCGTTGGGCAACTCGGAAACATTTGTGACACATTGCCCTGCCATGATGGTGGGCAGTGAGTCTGATAATGGTAACGACGATTGTACTTGGCATTGTAGACAGTAACTCGGTAGAAGTTTTGATGTCGGCTCGGCACTCTCGGGGGCCGTTGTAACTACCAGCCCAAAAGGGGAACGCCGGGCCGGCTATCCCCTTTTGTCGATACCTCGGTATCTTCCCCAGCTTTGCTGCTATTCTCCACACACCAGTTAGGAATTAGGATAGCACAACAGTTGAGCCAATGGGCTAATCAGCCATGCCAGCGTCATCGCTCGGGTGCGTCTTCCCATTCTTTAAAAGCTGCGAACCCCCGGCGAGGTATCGGCGAGGAAGCATGTCCTATCGTTCCAACATAGTATAAGATTTCCCTTCAATCAGGTACATAACTGGTAGAGCACGTAGCATGCAAGATTGCGCCCATCTGCTGGTGACTTTGTATACGCGTGGTTGCTGACAGACGTAGAAACTTAATTGTATTCAGCATGCCCTTTGTACCACCTGCATGGGTACCGCAGCTTCCGTTCGACCCTCCAGACTCGATTCCAATATGCGATTTCATCCTCGATGAGCATTTTGGCAGGCATCCGCTGGGATACTCCAACAACCCCTTCACCTGCGGCCTGACAGGCAAAACATACTCGACCTTGGACGTCAAGGAGCGCGTCGACTTTCTGGCGCGTGGCTTAGCCAAGGAGTTGGGCTTCCATCCAAACCAGGGCTCTGAGTGGGATAAAGTGATTGCTGTATTTTCCGTCAATACCGTAAGTGTGGCAGAATGAATCCGTGTCGGCAGTGCTGAACAAGCCCACAGCTAGACAGTCTTCCATTAGCATGGGCAACACACCGCCTGGGTGGCATCCAGTCGCCCGCAAACGCTGCGTACAGCGCCTCTGAGCTCGAATATCAATTGAAGAATTCTAGTGCAAAGGCTCTCTTCACATGTGTCCCCTTACTACCAACAGCGCGCCAGGCAGCCAAAGCATGTGGTATTCCAGATGATCGCATCTATATCCTCGAACTGCCCGATGTAGCTACCGGCGGCAAAAAGCCCCCAAAGGGCATGAAGACCGTGGACGACTTCATCAATGAGGGCAAAAAGTTGGATCGCCTCGAACCATTGAACTGGGAAGCTGGGCATGGGGCAAAAAGGACCGCTTTCATCTGTTACTCCAGCGGCACCTCTGGACTACCCAAGGGTGTAATGATCTCGCATCGAAATGTTATTGCCAATACGAGTAAGTGAAGCTCTTGCCTCGTTCACGGCTTGGCTGACCATCAAAGTGCAAATCAGTACATATGAAAAGTCGTACAGAAATAAGAAGATCAACGATGTAAGGAATCAGTCTGACTACACTGAGCGTGTTCTGGGCCTCCTTCCAATGTCGCATATTTACGGCTTGGTTGTCATCTGCCATACAAGTGTCTACCGAGGAGATAGCATAATCGTTCTGCCCAAGTTCGAATTTGCGTCCACACTACAAGCTATCCAGGACTATAAAATCAATTCACTATTCTTGGTAAGCAAGAAAACGCACGGAAATTACTGTTGATAATGAGCTTACCTAGCCAGGTACCACCTATCATCATTTTGATGACAAAGAACCCACAAATGCTTGCCAAGTACGACCTGAGCTCAGTGTGGTCGCTCTTCACTGGCGCAGCACCATTGGGGGAAGAGACTGCAGTAGCTCTACAAAAGATTTTCCCTTCATGGAGCATTCGACAAGGCTACGGTCCGTATATCACATCATGCATTCTTTATATTCTCTGACGATTTTTTTTGAAGGCCTAACCGAAACATGCACTGTTGTATGCTCCACGTCACCTGACGACGTCTGGTTCGGCTCCTCGGGCTCTCTTCTGCCGGGCATGGAATGCAAGATTGTCACAATCGAAGGAAACGAAATCACTGGATACGACCAGCCCGGTGAGCTATTGGTCAAATCTCCCTCGGTTGTCCTTGGCTATTTGAACAATGACAAAGCCAACAAGGAGACTTTCCAGGATGGATATATGCGCACCGGTGATGAAGCAGTCATCCGAAAAGCACCATCTGGCAACGAGCACGTTTTTATCGTGGATCGCATAAAGGAGCTTATCAAAGTAAAGGTGTGTATACATTGACTTACTTCGATGGTACATATAGGATCCGAGTCGCTGATTTTCATCAAAGGGTCATCAAGTCGCACCCGCAGAGCTCGAAGCGCATCTTCTCACTCATCCTGCTGTCAACGACTGCGCAGTCATTCCAGTGCCTGACGACAAGGCGGGTGAGGTTCCCAAGGCTTTTGTTGTAAAATCGTCCAGCGTTGGCATGGAGGAGAAGGACAGAATCGTCGCACGTAAGATCCAGAAGCACGTGGAAGAGCACAAGGCGCACTACAAGTGGATTACTGGAGGTGTCGAGTTTATCGATGCGATTCCCAAGTCGCCTTCTGGAAAGATTCTTAGGCGTTTCCTGAGAGATAAAGAGAAGGAGAAGAGGAGGAAGGCTGGCAGCAAGCTATAGAGTACATCTTGTTCGTATAGTCATTGGTCGCAAAACGACGTAAATCTTGGATATTAATAACACTAGAAGCACTTTGTCGATAAAAAACCCGCCTAGCACGTCATGCTGGCAAATGGCTCTTGTGGGTCTGTGACTGTGTGCAAAGATGAGTTTTAAAATAATTATGGGGAAGACTTGCAGACCGAATTCTGTAGCTGTGACAGAGATGACCTGCAAACCACGGCGCTTCTCAGGTCAATCTTCATGCTACCCTCATGTACAGCATTTCAAGGGAGCAGCTCATGAGACATGAGGTGGAGCCATGTATTGCCCAAAAATCAAGCTCCCAAGGAAAATACCACCGAGCACTGACAAAAAATAGCCAACGTTCATAGTCATAACCGCAACCATCCTGTCTGCTGTTAGGATTCTCTACAAGGATTATTGTGACACGCTTGGTGCTCACAGCAAATAGGCCACGCCGGCAATAACAACATCCATAAACGCAAGCCAAACTGCTTCTTTCGCTTTCCATGAATGAACTCGTCGAGACTTGCCGTCTTCATCACTCGAATTGGCATATCTCGTCCGGCCTGCAGCGATATCCAAGATTCTGAGTAAGTTGGCCCGGAGTGCGAGGAGAGCTCGAAATACAGCAGCGAAAGCGATTAGGAATATACAAGTCCCTGCATACTGGCCGGTCGATCGCGGCGTCCAAGCCCTGGAGAAAAGGGGTGTAGCGGTAGAAGTGAAGAAGGTCATGGCCATTGATTTCATATCCATCATAGTGTCGTTTGATGACGACGAAGATGGCATGGAGCCCATGGAGCCATGCATATCCATCTTTGCTTGTTGTTAGTTATTCGATGTTTTGGGAGATGCAAATGTACAAATGATGCAGTGGAGCGAAAGAAATGAACTAATATAGGTATTGTTGAACAAGCTCAACCTTGTGACTAGAAGAGACAAGCGTTGACGAGGGAATAATAGGTAAGTGATGATCCCATGTCGGCGGATTTCCGTCGTACGCTACTTTAGGTAATTAGGAAAACTTGCTCAAACATGCGCATTGTAACTACGGAAGGAACCGCCAATGACAATTGCGCACGTGATAAGACAAACACTGTGATTCACCATGATTAGCTGAGTCCCCAGTTCCCCAGAGTAAGCACACGCAAGCTTCCTGGCAGCAGAGACGAGCCCCCAGTACGGAGGTGCTTACCAGTTCAAATGACTTCTGGCCTGTGCGCTCGTATTCGTGCCGAGTGTGGCAGATGGCCTGTGCTCGGATATTGAGTAGGGTGAATTAGATATCATAACTCCACCAAAACAGCTCCTATGTGAACATTTGGGAGGTCAAATTAAAGCTAGTAATCTATACAATCATCTGTATCTCCTTCAGCATCAGCATCTGTGCCCTCATCATCATCTATGCCACTGTTCTCAGCTTCAAAATCTTCCAACTCACTCCATGTCATGTCATCTCTAAAATCACCAAAAACTGGCCGGTTGAAGGTCCAATCACCTGCGTCAGATGAGGCTGAGGAGTCAGAGTACAGTGAAGGGAGTAGATCACGTGGCAGATCTGCAAGATCAATTGTGTGTCCCTCTGGATCAGGTAGGTTAGAGGGGTTGGGTGGGTTGATCATCTCATGAGTATGGTGACCAGGCTTATCAAAACGCCCTTCTGTATACTCGTTGCCGCCCTCCAGGAGGATAACCATGTGAATATGGCGTACGATACGTTGGATCCATAATTGGATCCTTGTTTGCTCCAGGTTATCCCAGGCCTCACGCCATCGTTGCTCCATTTCTGCAGCGTTCTCAGGGGCTCCCTTTTCAGTAGTTTTTCTTTTGAGCCATGGCCATGCAGGCTCAATCATGTTGAGGTCCGGTGAATTGCCGTTCCAAACAATCCGTGGGACCTGCTCCTTCTCATACAGATGGTTCTGTATCCAATGTGAATGGGCAGGAGCTTTATCCTCTTGTACAATTGTGAGAGGGCGTTGTATCATACACTGCTTTGCGAAGGGTATCATAAGGGGCTCAAGGACCTCTGTTTGATAGCGAAACCAATCAATCCCTCCATTACTTTTGCTCTCGCGTTCGAGTCTCCCATGGGCCTTATCCCATTTCCACTGAGGCTTTCTGCCAGGCTTGGTTCTCAACGCTACCCTCCTCATGCCAGTAGTAAGCTCCCACTCCTCTCTTTTTTGAGCCTCATAGAACTGATTAAGTTTCTCCACCTTTTTGACAGCAGCGTCTCTCATTTTTTTTGTTTCTTTTGGGTATATGTAACAGGGTCCTTTAGCATCATATGAGAAGCAGCCCCAGAACATGAACTGGCTGAATCCCTTCCACCTGTTTCTGATACAACTTTTGACGGATTTCTCATGTGGTTGCCGCCAAATACGAAGACTGCCTCGTCGCTGGCCTAAAACGATTGAGGTTTCGTCACTCCATATAACGTTTTTCCAATCCTCAAGAGTCCAATGCTCATATCGTTGAGCAAATTTGAGCCTCTCAGTCCTCATCTTTGGCGTGAGGCCAGGTTTTTTCGTAGGTTTAACGTTGACAAAGCCCTGACTCTTCAATGATCTCCAAACAGTCATGTGACCTACATCTCTGCCCTCTGCTTTAAACTCAGCTGCAATCTCCATAGTACTCTTTTCACGCCCGTATCGATCCCGACGCACCTTCTCTGCCACCAATTGATCAAAAGAAGCAGTCCTCTTAAGCTTCTGTCGTTTGGGTGGCTCGTCAGCAAGATACTCGTCAGCAAGAGGAGTATCCTTCACATAGCCACGCTCCTCCGCCCGTTTGAGCCACCTTAATTGCTGGCGTTGATTAATACCAGTAACCCTCTCAACCTCCTTCACAGAGGCTCCATGTAAGCGTAGGCCTACTACATGAGCCCTCAGTGAAATATCATGAGCGTTCACCATGTTGAAATGCTTCAATCTGAAAAAAGTGATAGATATAGTTGATCAAACATCACACAAGCGTACACAGGTTTTTCATTTCACTGAGACTATATAAAACCCATACAAATATAGTGTATATGCAGAATGAGTTGTACTGTAAGGATCAAGTTTGATGGCACCGAAACTGGGCCGAATACGAGCGCACAGGCCAGAAGTCATTTGAACTGGTAAGCACCTCCGTATTAGATTGCGGCAAAGTCGTCTCGGATCAGCGCAATTCACCTTCTTCTGCACATCACTTAACTAGTTTAGTAACTACTCGACGTTGTAAACTTTCCTTCCTTTTGATTCACTCCCTCGACTTGCACTTACTACTGTCACTGCTGAATACCACGAGCCCACGAGCCCACGACCAACGCCATGAGTAAGGCATGGCTATCTCACCCCATTCTTTTCACGGGCATGCGCATGTTCCAGTGCAAAAAGAGTTTCAATGAAGCCGAGTGCGATTGGTACAAAGAACGCTGGCACTTCTGGCATGTATCCTTCCCCCTGGGCGTGAGAATCCCATTGCAATCCCTAACAAATACTAATAGGTACATCGCCGACTATGTCTTTGCGTTACCAACTATAGCATTCTTCATGAGTGCCATAGGGCTTTTCATCATCGGCCACTTCGTATCGTCTGTACTGGTCCGGAGTCGATACAAAGCACCACCAATATGGTCGAAGCTGATTGCAATAATACGATACCTGTCCTATCGTGGTTTTCATATTGAAAAGCTGCAGTGGAACTCGGCTCCTGCAGGCGTTCTCTTGTTGGGGGCCGCTGGTGCAGTATTCTTTTTTGGTAAGTTTTGTACAGATTAATTAATCAACTGCTCGCATGATGCGTGACCTAGGTCGTTATATAGCAAGTCCTGACCTTGCATGCACAAAAAAACGGCCTGCTAGAAGATTGGCTAATGATGTGGTTAGGTATGGTACTCGGTCCCAAGCCATACTACTGGGCCGCAGAGAAGTTTGGGGGATCACCGCCACTAGCGACTCGATCCGGGTGGTTGGCTCTAGGCTGCATGCCCTTCCTATTGTCAGTCCTGTAATATATCATCTCTCACCTCTTTACATGCTAATCTTGATCAGTGCAACTGCAAGTAAGGCTAACTGGATCACTCTATTGACTGGAGTTTCTCATGAACGGCTGCAAGTGTTCCACCGATGGATTGCCTACGCATTCTTCATCCTCGCATTATTGCATACATTTCCCTTTATTGTATACCACATCCACTTCCATGACATGAAGCTCCATTTCACCAATAATTTAATCTACTATTGGACAGGCATAGTTGCGTTAATCATCCAAGCATGGCTTACTGCAATGTCCCATTCTACAATCCGGTGAGTGATTGGCGTTATCCTCAGGTGTAGTGTCTACCTACGACTGACCCATCATCTAGGAGTCTTGGCTACGAGTTCTTCAGAATAACGCATTTCGTTGGTGTCGCTGTATTTATGATTACGTTCTTCTGGCATTGCAACCACTCCCTGACCAGCTGGCACTACTTTGTCGCGACAGCTGCCGTATACGTTCCTTGCTTCGTTTATCCATGGCTCCGCATCATCTTTGAGTACAAATGGACGCAGCAAGCCCGGGTAGATGTCGAGAACAATGGCTTCATTCGTATTACTATCCCCGTCGACTTTTATTGGACTCCTGGACAGCATTGCTTCTTACGCTTTACGAGTTTTGGCATACTACATGCGTTGTCGTCTCACCCATTCACCATTTGCTCATCGCCTTTGAGAAATGTGAATGGTAAGCTGGAGATAGTCTTCTACATCCGGCATCAAGACGGATTCACCAAAAGGCTGTACCAACACGCTCTTGATCATCCGAGTATGACAGTGCCAGTTCTTGTTGATGGCCCATATGGTGGTGTAAATCTTGCACAGCTGCGTTCGGCGGACCATCAGCTTATCATTGCCGGTGGGTCTGGCGCTGGATGGTGCTTGCCATTTGTCGAAGATTTCATTCATACAGCTTCCGTGTTGAGTGACGAAGAACAGGCCTGCAATGTCTCTGCTGATAAAGAGAACATGCTCGCCAGTCACACCGATTTCCGGAACACAGACTCGCGATCCACATCCTTACGCGTGATTCTGGCGACCCGCGATGATAGCAGTCGGCAGTGGTTCGAGCATGCTGTGGGCGAGATACTCAAAACTTCATCCACGGCGTCGTCATCATCAATTCGGGTGCAGGTCTACTTGACCGGGGAAGCTGCGAAAGCTGCCAACTTGTCGACAGAAGCGCCAATCTCCGGTTATATTGATGACTCGGAGCCTGCAAAAGAAGGGGTCAAGCATTCCAACAACGAGTCACAGAGTAGCGAAGCCGGGAAGGAGTACGAAGGGCGGCCACAGCTACCATCTATCGTTCATGAAGAAGCTGCTGTGGCTGCAGGAGCGCTTGAATCGCTCGCCGTGTATGTATGCGGTCCAATTACCATGCAGAACGATGTACGAAACGCCGTAGCTGCTGAGAATTGGAAAGTCATTGGAGGAGCGAGGTCTGGTGGTGTCTACCTGCACTCTGAGCATTTCTCATGGGCTTAGATTAGACATTTGTGGATAATGAAGAACATTAGTTTCTCTTAGTTCCAATTCGCGCTTGAGCAATAGATACTTAATTATCAAGAGTCAGTTCTTATTACCACCAGCCCGCATATCTAATACAACTACCTCGAGAATCTGATTCTGTATTTGAAAAAGTAATAAATATTCAGAGCTCATTTGATTATTTCCCACCATTGCAACTGTGTCGTTCACTGATAGGTCGCTTCACCCCCACTCCACTACTACTGGTTTTGTATTCCACGAAGATTGTTGGATGTTATTAGAATGGGCTTGCCATTCTCAACCCGTCAATCTCAAAAGATACAATTCGTTTCTACGGTCTTTTGGCGTAGCGCCTATTCATAGCGCCTTGCTTTTCTGGATCCAAGATATGGTCTTTTGTTCTCCGCTGATATGTTCAGACTATGAAGTTCCTAGACGGGTGGATTCCACAGGTGCTATTTACCAACACACCTGGAGAGAAACTCAACGAATTATGATGGTGCGGGGGAAGATTACTGTCCTTGTAATCTGATAGATATCAAAATGATGTGAAGTGTGACTATGAACTGACATAGATATCACTTGAGTAATATGATGCACACAGCTAGTAAACATGAAGACAACTGCGACTAATCAGACTAAACATCATATGGAGGTCATTCTATGCTACGAGAAGGCCAATGTGTTTTACATTCTCACCGCTAGTATCTTGTGAGCATGACACCATGTGACGTCAGACACCCAACATGATAGGTTTCAACCTCAGCTCATAACAAAGCAAGGGCGGTACAGAATCACCCAGCCATCCCGATTAAATCAGACTATGTCGGACTATGTCTGGGGCTTACAGGTACTGCGGCAAGCCAGGTGCAAGGCTTCTTGACGATCTCACGACTCCTCTTCCAGTTCGTGGGCGTCTAGATAGAGAGAGTGGAACCGAGTTGTATAGACAGCGTAGTGCAAAAGAAATGCGGGATGCAAGCGCCAAACAGCCCAGTTCTGATGGACGAAATCCAAATTCTAGACGCTCGGTGAACGGGTATATGCCAGTAAGTTTGAGAACTGGATACTAGAAGACTGATCTCACCGTCTTTAGATTGAGGAATATGGACTTATTGGCAACATGCGAACTTGTGCAATGGTGGCAACAGATGGCGGACTTGACTATATGTGCTGGCCTTACTTCGATTCCCCCACAGTGTTTTGCCGTATTTTGGACAAGGGGATTGGCGGGCACTTCACGATCAGTCCTACCACCGAGGATCTGTGCACCACGAAACAGCAGTATCTACCAGCATCCAACATCCTTCAAACTAGATATTTGAAGGAGGATGGAGTGATGAATGTAATTGATTGTAGGTTATCAATTCAAATGGCAACTATGTCGAGCGTGGCATCAGCTAACAAGGGATAGTCTTTCCTAGACCAGACAACAAGTCACTGGATGCCGAGTTCCATGCCAATGTAGTAGCCAGTAACCAGGCTGGTAATGTTCCAGAACGGCTTGATCTCAAAAAGTGGTTAGTTCGCCGAGTTGAATGTATGCGAGGAGAGATTGACGTAAATGTTGAAGTCTTTCCTGCATTTAGTGAGTTACTCCAGTATAAGAGGATTAAATACTGATGATTGCATAGATTACGCGCAAGATAAACACACGACAGAATTTGTGGATCTCGGAGAGTCTAAGGCCGGACAATGCCGTCAAAGAGTTGTTTTTCGAACAGAAAAGCTGTCTCTAGAACTCAATGCTACTCTCAATGGTAACAGCGTAGATGGGATATCCTGCCCAAAGGTTACTTTCGAGAAATCTCCCAAATCATCCAAGCTCGGTGATGGGGTAGTTGCCAAGTTTCGCCTGTACGAGGGCCAGACTGTCTCATTCATCCTTCGAGACGCTGAAGATCATAACCCGGACGACATCGACACGGCGTTGGTTGATGAACAGCAAAGAAGCACTCATAGATATTGGTATAGATGGATTAGTGGCAGCAAGTATAAAGGTCGATGGGAACAGGCGGTGTTAAGAAGTTTGCTCTTACTCAAAATGCTCATCTTCGAGCCTACAGGAGCTATTGTGGCCGCGCCAACTTTCTCTCTCCCGGAAGATATTCGAGGTAAGAAGATTGTACTCTTTTTCGAGATATCCATTAAATCTTTTCAGGTGGCCGAAACTGGGACTATCGATACTCGTGGGTTCGAGATGCTTCATTCACCATCTACATTCTGCTTCGAATGGGCTTCACTCAAGAAGCCGATGCTTACACAAGCTATATATTCGAGCGTGTCAAGGAAGCAAAAACACGAAAGGGTGCTCTACCCATCATGTTCACTATTTGGGGCCAAACCGACATGCCAGAAACCGAATTGAGCCATCTCGAAGGCTATCTAGGGAGTCGTCCGGTGCGTATCGGTAATGGCGCAGCTTTTCATACGCAACTCGATATATATGGAGAGTTGATGGATGGAATTTACCTCACAAACCGGTTCGGCAGGCCTGTCAGTTACGATCAATGGTTGTCGATTCGTGAAATTGCAGACTATGTTTGTACCGTCTGGCAGGAGCCTGACATGTCTATTTGGGAGGTGCGTGGTATGAAACAACACTTTGTGTATAGCAAGATTATGATGTGGGTAGCACTAGATCGCGCGCTGCGTTTGGCAGACAAGAGAAGCTTACCGTGTCCCCATCGTGCAGAGTGGTATCGAATTCGGGACCAAATCTGTGAAGAGGTCATGGAAAAGGGCTACAATCACAAGCTGGAGTGCTTCATCCAGAGCTACGAAGCAAACGAGGTCTTGGATTCAGCAGTACTGATTGCTCCATTGGTGTTTTTTGTTGCACCTACGGACCCAAGGTTCTTGAAGACACTGGATCGAATCTTGAAAGCGCCCGATAAAGGAGGTTTGACAAGTACTGGTCTTGTATACCGATATAACCATGCACTTAGCGATGATGGCGTTGGAGGCCGCGAAGGAGCATTTTCCATGTGCACATTTTGGTTGGTTGAGGCACTTACACGGGTAGGCTTCCAATTTGCTTGAAGGTACCACTTGCTAATATGTGATAGGCTGATGCATATGATGACAAGTACTTGAAAGAGGCTGTGACCATGTTTGAAAACATGCTCAGCTTTGGCAACCACCTTTACATATTCTCAGAGGAGATTGCACGTTCAGGGGAGCAGCTGGGGAATACGCCTCAAGCTTTTAGCCATCTGGCATTGGTGTCGGCGGCATTCAATTTGGATAGAACATTGAATAGAACGAGGGGAGGTTAGAGATTGCGCACAAGTAATCAATGATTCGTTAACTACCTAATAATTAATTGTTATGGTCGTGGTGCATGCATGTGGAATCTGGTCTGGCTAGCAACAAATCTGGTGGCTGAGCGCCCCTGACGTAACTAGTACAAACGCAGACAGCCATCACGCCTTGACCCTCGACAACCTCGACACCATAACATAACATAATATAACATAACAAGAGAGCCTGTTACCAGGCCAAGCCCCATGATATAGACGACTTTCTCGACACACTTCACCACTCCCAATCTCTCACAGCGACTGCGCAAACAACTTCCCAACACCAGGGCCTGCCTTCGCAACCGAGGCGCGCATTCACACCACCACAAACCACAATGTGCGATCTGCCTGTAATCAACGAGAAAATGTCCCTCGAAAGCATTCGAAGCGAGGACGCAACACCGCCAATGCATTGCCTAGTCAAAGACTTTGGCTGGCCAACCACCTCACCCCGTTATCGAGGCGACCACACGCAAGAGAGCAATCCCGACTGGGCACACGATCCCATGGACTGTCCCGAGGCCAAGGAAGAGGCTATGCGCAAGATGGAGGTGTCGTATGCTCTGTATATGGCGAACCTGGCGGCGCCAAATTCGACCAAGAAGATTGCAGACAAGAAGGATGGATGGTCGCGGTATATGCTGCCTTGGAAGTGGAATGCGCGTCGCGAGATGGCTGCAATCTAATGCAGGGTTGTCGCATTCGTGCATGACTCTATGCAATGATTACAGATTATTAGTCTCTGCTTGTACGCATGGCGGCACTTGCTGGCAAAATCGAGGAAGACGATTCCAGAATCATTTACAACAAGATGCCTGGATGCTTGGATGCTTGGATGCAGCATTGAGTTGATGTTTTTTGCACCTGGCCCACCCGAATGCAAGACGCAGGACGGCCCGGCGAATGACTTCACATCATCCTTGTCCTCAACTTTCCTGATTGGTTGTACAACAAAAAGTTCTTTTTTTTCAGTTTTCCTTTTGCAGAGATACCCGTTATTATCATAGGCGGTGGGCATTTCCTAATATCGTTAATTTCTTAACCATGTATTACAGCTTGTAGAGCTCATTTCTAGTATACCCAGCAATAGTTAGAACTTAGAAGGACCATAATCAATACCCACTCTAGATTAAGGGGCAAATCATTGATATACACACCCTCAAGAATCAGCTTTCCTTGATTTTGTAAGTTTCTTGAAGGCACACAATTACTGCGCCGTTGTACTGCAGATATGGGGCGGCTCACGTAAGTAACACAAGTGTTCACATCACATATTGTTTTGTGTCTCTTTCTTTTCATATATATACGTCATTGACTTGCAAAAGAATAGTACTGACTATCTGTAAATCTGATTTCCAGAACCAACTTCTCATCATGAGCTCAACATCGACCAAGACGATGCTCGCACAGCAGTAGTAAGATGACCACAAGTAATCTCAGCGCAAAGTCCAGGACTGACAACAAGCAAAGCGATTCAAAAGACAACAAACTGCACCTCAACACCCTACCTATACCTACGCCTGAGCCCCACGAAATTCTCGTCAAGATCGCCTGTGCATCCCTCTGCCACTCAGACGTCATGCTCTTCGAGCCCAATGACCAAAACCTCATCCTTGGCAAGAACCCTCTTACCATTGGCCACGAGGCCACAGGCTTCGTCGTATCTACTGGCTCGAGCGACACAGCTTCCCAATTCAAGAGCGGAGACCCAGTCGGGTTCATGTGTCCTGTAGACTGTTGTTTCGAATGCTATGCGTGCACAGAGGTGCATAATTCATGGTGTAAGACGGGTAAGACCAAATTCCAGGGGTTCAGTACAGATGGGTATTTTGCAGAATATGCGGTTGCGGATGCGAGAAATGTTATTGTACTTCCTGAAAACAGTAGGTACCTACCTATATAATAGTGGATGACTAATGTAGATGAATTCAACTGACGGGTTTGATCAGTGGATCCTAGATCAAGCGCACCGCTTTTCTGCGCCGGTGTAACAGCCTACCATGGAATTTCAGACTGCGAGCTTCCAGCTGGTTCTTGGATGGCGATCATTGGCTGTGGAGGCTTGGGGCATCTGGGAATTCAATATGCGAAAGCAATGGGGTATAAGGTTATTGGCATTGACATCACCGACGCAGCGCTCGAAGAGGCGAAAAATTGTGGCGCAGATCATGTCTTCAACTCCCTCGAGGATATAGAGTACAAGAACAAGATTGTAGAGCTTACGGGTGGAGGTGTGCTCGCAGCTGTGAACTTCACAGCGAGTAAGGAGAGCTATGACGATTGTCCTGCTCTGGTCAAGCCGGGCGAGGGACTCATCATGGTTGTCGGTATACCGAGACAGCCACTGCAGTTCAACGGACTGGACATTGCACTCAATAAATATAAAATCAAGGGGTCAAGTAATGGAAGTAAGTGTGATTTTCATGAGCGAGAGATGTTAGCGGCAAACCCCATGAGACTGACGGGTTCAAACAGCTTGCTACAACATGAAGGAGGCGATCGACTTCTCTGCGAAGCATAATATCAAGGCGCACCTGGCGCCATACAAGCTGGAGGAGGTGCCTAAGATGATTGAGTTGATGAATACGCACAGGGCGCGAGGGCGTATGGGCGTGGTGTTTGATGACTTGCTGGAGAGCATGACAAGGCAACATGGTAGATAATTTGACTATTTTGTTGTTCGATGAGGATTATTTAATCAAATGTCATTATGAAATGAACCTGGCATGTGTGAATGATGATATGCACTCCGTAGTAATTATGTGTTGTTGCCCATGACAACGCTAGCTTGGTGGGGGAGGAACACGCTCGCACTAATAACGCTGACCGTGGGGACACAACATGCACCAACACCACCACGAGCGACAGCCATCATAATCCCAGGTACCTATTCTGGTACCAATTTCGCCTTCTTCTTCTCCTTCTTCTTTATCTTGTTACGGTTTTTGATACCCCTCCGGCGCCATGGGTTCTGATGACCTAATCGATTTCGACATAATCGAAAACCAGAAAGAAAACATCCAATCTCTGCCCAGCGGCCGCTCAGCAAAGGCACTTGCACAGCTCTATACCCCACCACTCACTTCAGCGGCTGGACAAGGTCCTTCGCCTTCACAAACACAAGATGCACACAGCGCAGTCCGACTGCAATTTGAGAAGGAGCTCATGGCCATTGACGAGTCGGACGATCCCCTCGACATCTACGACCGCTACGTCAAATGGACGTTAGACGCATATCCCTCAGCACAGAACACGCCGCAATCACAACTATGCCCACTGCTCGAGCGCGCGACCAAGGCCTTTCAGTCGTCGTCGCACTACAAGAACGATCCGCGATACCTCAAGCTGTGGCTGCACTATATCCGACTCTTCTCCGATGCGCCACGCGAAATATTTGCTTACCTTGCACGGCATGAAATCGGCGAGAAATTGGCTCTGTACTACGAAGAGTTTGCCGCCTGGTTGGAGGCAGTAGGTCGATGGTCACAAGCAGAAGAGATCTATAGTCTTGGCATCGACCGCGAAGCACGACCAGTAGAGCGCCTGGTACGCAAGTATGGCGAGTTTCAGCATCGTTTTGAAAGCCGTCCCCAGGAGGTGCCAGAACCGACAAGTCCTGCGCTTCCAGCTGTCCGACCGGCATTGGCAGCAAAAGTAGATCCTTTTGCACCTTCGTCGACTGCAGCCGCAAACCCACAGGCACAGACACAATCACAAGCACGCTCAGCTGGAGGCGCGTCACGATCAGGAAAGCCAAAGCTGGCAATCTTCTCCGATGGCGACGAGCCTGCGAGGACAGGATCAAGTGGCAGTAATGAGGGTTGGGATAGCATCGGGTCATTGGCGGACCGCAAGAAGGAAAACACAACAGAGGCGCGACCCTGGGTCGGCGAGACGCTGAAAGTGGGCAAGAAGAATACAGGCGTTCAGAAGATGATGATTTTCAAGGATGATGTGAGTTGACCTGTTCGCTAGGCCTCTTCATATATTTACTATTGCAGGACTAATTGGTTGGCGTTTGCCTTTTTGTATTCAGTCCAAATCCAATATTAATGACGAAAACTCCCAACCACATCCATTGCGTGAACATCAGCAAGCTGTCAATCCAAGGACAGGTAGACTCGAAGTCGTTTTTGTAGACCTAGAAAAGGTATATCCTAACCACAGTGATCCAATGGCAGAAGAATATTCCTTTGAGGAGTTGCGTGCTAAATCCAGGGGCTGGCTGGGCTATGACTGGGGAGCCATCCGACAAAAGGCGCGAGAGGATGAAAAGAGAGCATCAGAGGCAGCGGCAGCTGCTAAGCAACCAAAAGCCAAGACTGTACCTCTGGCACCGAAACAAGTCGAAGAACAGCCTCCTAAACCACAGACTGTGCCTCTCAAAGGAAGTATTGACGATGAGAATGCAAATGATGAGAACACGCCTCCGTCACAAGGAGATGTAGAGAAGGCCAAAGCAGCAAAGAGAGCCAGGCGAGAAGAGCGCGCCAACCGCACACGGAAAATCAAAGTTATGGAGGTTAAAGAGATTCAGAATGAAACACAGACAAGTGAGTTTGCCAGAATTTCATTGAGACTGCCGAGGCTAAATTACTGCAGTACAAACAAATCTAGATTCTCCGAGCAAGCCCAAGATTAGAAGGAAGAAGGGAAAGCCTGAAGCTACTATGACGCTACACACTAAAGAAGCTATGGATGATATTTACGACATTTTCAACGCGCCGCTCAAGAACGCAGAAGAGAATCCTGGCGAGGTTCAGAGCGGAGACGAAAGCAGTGAAGATGATGATGCATACACAAGCGGCGGCGAGAGTACTGGATCTGGTCATATTTCATGTGCCACCAGCGACTTTGGTGATGAGACAACAGCTGCAGATTTTACTCTGGGAACAACCGTTCTCAATCACGATGAGATTGACACTGAAGCCGACGATACTGATGCCAGAAGTGTCTCGGCATGGTCTGACTTTACTGAAAGCAAGCACATACCCAAGGAGCATCGACCAGGTGGTTTAGACGAAGATTCAGACCAGTCTGATAATGAATCCTTCGAGGAGACATCACACGCAGAGCGAGATGACGAAGATGAAAACGGGGACGATGTTACGACTCCAACATCGCCTTCAGCTCCAGCATCACTACCTACTCGATTCGTACCTGTTCCACCAGAAGACTACAATCCTTCAATGCGGCCATATCGTGATCCGGTTCAGGCTGCTAACAATCGCCTGCCATTCATGACCCCCATTGTCGAAAAGACTGAATCTTCCCTAGGCATTGCAACTGGATATGCTCAAAAAGAATACTTTGCTGCCAAAACTCCTTCACGGTCAAGAGGGCCACCTGCTGCTATTCTTGAAGACGATGGAGAGCCGTGCAGTAGCCCCTTCCCTGACCTACTTGGACAAGCTGTCGGCGGACCTAATAAAGTTGCCAAGCTAGCACTCAGGGAATCAAAGCCTGTTCCTAAGGAACCTCTGGTTGAGCAGACACGGAAGCCTTTGGCTGTCAAGGAGCCCGCATCGAAGGCAGCGAAATCCACTGGCCCGATAATTAAAGACGTTCAGTGCAATCCAGTTGACGAGACTATCCGCAAGACCATTCTTCGGGAGATCGCACCGCCATTAGAGACATATGATGGTTACTATGCGGACACGGAAGAAAACTATGCTAAAGGTGCGGAAATTCGCAAATTCGCCAAAGCAGTCTCGAAGATGAATAAGAATGCCAACGACAAGACAATGACAAACATGGCAATGCCGCCGGTTTTGGACTTTCCATCCGCCAATCGAACATATACAGTCAAGCGTGAACTTGGCAAGGGAGCCTTCGCTCCTGTATATCTTGTCGAGGCCCAGGACCCTGAAGATGAAAGTGATGATGAGAACAAACCAGCGCAAATGGGTAAGGGGGAGTTTGGTGTGAAGCGTCAAGCTCTAGAAGCCATCAAAATGGAGGATCCACCAACACCATGGGAGTTTTACATCATGCGGCAAGCAAAACGCCGGCTTGGTGTCTCACGAGCCGCCGACTCTATTGTCCATGCTTATGAAATGCATGTCTTCAAGGACGAATGTTATCTCGTAGAAGAGTATCGGGACCAGGGCACGTTATTGGATCTGGTCAACATTGCACGTGCTGAAAATGGCGTCATGGACGAGCAATTGGCCATGTTCTTCACCATCGAGCTCTTCCGCACAGTCGAAGCATTACACAACAGGGGCATCATTCACGGCGATCTCAAGTCAGACAATGTGCTGGTACGATTCGATTCTCTATCAAAAGAAGACCACTGGGATTCAGAATACAAGGGTGATGGCCGCGATGGCTGGGCAGCGAAGGGCATTTCACTCATCGATTTTGGTCGAGGCATCGACATGAAGGTCTTCCAACCCGACGTACAATTCATCGCAGACTGGAAGACCACAGAGGCGGATTGCGCAGAGATGCGTGAACTCCGGCCTTGGACATATCAAATCGACTATCACGGTCTCGCTGGCATCGTCCACAACTTGTTGTTTGGAAAATACATCTCAACGGTTGCTGAGCATGGGGCCACGCTGGGTGCAGGCGCAACCAAAGCGTACAGGATCAAGGAGAGCTTGAAGCGGTATTGGCAAGTGGAAATTTGGCAAGATGCTTTTGATTTGCTGCTGAATCCGCTGATGCACTTGGAGCCAGAAGAGGGCAGAAAACTACCCGTGCTGAAGGGGATGAAGCATGTTAGAGAGAAGATGGAGACATGGTTAGAGCAGAATTGTGAGAGGGGAGTGGGCCTTAAGGGGTTGATTAGGAAGATGGAGGAGGCTGTCAAGAGGCGATGATTTACGATGGCCAGGTGGTAGGTATTGGACTCGGGTTACAGTATTCTTGGAGTCGAGGCTACATTACGAGGCGTTGAGTGAGACACCGCTGCTATATACCTTTTTCGAATGACGTTTCTTAGCCATTGGCCTTTTATCAAGTATTCAGGGCAATTGAGCATTGTCATTAATTAATGGGACTGTCCTGTGCCTGTGTGGTGCAAGTCGGGGAATTGGGACACGGCCACGGTGAATTTGGTGGGGTTGTTTGTCGTCCGTGCATCAGTTAGTTAACTAGTTAGTTAACTAACTAATTGTGACGGCAGCCTTGAGAGCTACCGTGTGAGCTCGCTCTCAACCCACTTCTGCTGTACAGCGCCTTTCACCAGTCTACGCATTCGACTGCCTCGGGGTCAGATACCAAGGCATATTGCCAATCTTTCTGAGCTTCAGAGAGATCAATATTCGGGAGCCTGGTGTGGAGGACGGAGGCAACAGCCAAACCATTTGACTACCTACTTAGGTACCCCACAACGACTGTATACCTTTCGCTCCTGCCTGCCTGCCTGCCTGCCTGCCTGCCTGCCTGCCTGCCTACCTGAGGAATCGACTTTGGCGACCTTTCCACGCAACGCCATGTCGAGCGACTTGCTTACTGTTCTGCTGCATTTTCAGCCTGACAGTGACGAGGTGCAGCAATGTCGCGACTACGATCAAGCAGTTCGAGGCTTTGTGTCACAGTTGAATAATATATCGGCATCACACTGGGCAAAGAGTTCAGAGACCTCACAAGATGTGCTGGAAGTATGTGCTCGACAAGTTCAATTTTGTAGAAACCACAGTTGACGGTTTCCCAGGTGCTCGATCCTACTGTAAATTCAATAGCGTATGCCTTTGCTCTTCGCCACCGTATCACTGCCGTCATGGAGAAGCGCAGCGTACCGGATTCACTACAGCCCGGTGGTCCGCTCTGGAATAAGTTGGTGCTCTTTCTGGAGACGTTCGACCCGATACAGATGCGATATGCTGGGCACGAGTGGAGGAAGCTCGTGGAGTTTACTGAGCAGATTGCACGTGGTATTGGCTCGGTATGCTGATTGTTGAATGGGCTTGACTGTGTCGAGAAGCTAACGAGAGCAGCCTAGCCTGGCCATTGCACCAATACGATCGGCCATGAATCGTCTCGATCCTACCATGGGTACATTCACTACCTCACACCTCAATTTGATACGGCTATGCATGGAGACCCGATCGTACAGCGCCGCCGAACCGGTTCTCGATAATTACATTCACAGCATACCGTGCAAGATGCCGTCATGTGTGCGAGAAGGGCTTGAATACTCGGTTCCCTGTGCGGACGTGGTGGCAAGTGGAGAGTACATTCATCAGAATTCGGGACACTCTGATAAGATCACAGTTACCGATCTGCAAGAGTACTACTTGTTGGGAGGGATGGCGTATCTGGGTCTAAGAAAGTTTAAAAGGGCCCAACAGATGCTTGAGCATGTGCTCATTGCCCCGTCAAGCAACGTTGCCAACGGCTTCATGCTGGAGGCGTACAAGAAGTGGGTGCTTGTGAGCTGTCTGGTGGACAGCATAGAGTGCGCAGCATCCAAGTCGTCACAGGCCAGGGTCATTCCACGAACGGTGAATGGAGTGGCCATTAAACTAGTCAAGTCTGCATCGCGAGCGTATGATGCAGTAGCGGATGCATATGCGCAATGGAGCAACATGTCCAAGCTCAAGGCTCAGATAAAGTTTGGGGCCGAGATATGGGCAGAGGTGCGTTTATGAAACTTGCTGTGAAACTTTGAAGGTGCTGTTTCAGGCAGGCGCTTACTTTTTTTGGCGTAGGATGGTAACAGCGGGCTCGTAAACGAGCTTCTCAGCAGCCAGATGAGATTGTATGTTGCGCGGTTGTCGCGAACGTTCTCAGCGATACCCGTGTCGAACATTGCCACGTACATGGGCGGCAAGCCGGACGAGGTGGCGCAGTATCTCGAGACGCTGATGCAGGACGGGCATGTCAACGCACGTCTGGAAGGAGGAGGAGGAGGAGGAGTAGGAGGAGGACATGAGGCAGACACGGGCGTGGTTCTGCGATTTTACCTGGACCAAACACAAGGGCCATTGGCCAAGTCAGAGACGCAGCAGCAGCAGGCGCTGTTTGAGCAGACAGAGCGGACCAATAGGCTGGCACAGCAGGTCAGGGATGCGGATTATCGGTTGACGCTCAGCAAGGAGTATGTGGAGAATTTGAAGCGGATCAGTAAGAAGCAGAGTGCGGGTGGGGATGCAATGGATACGGCGTGGGATGATGACGGAATCGAGGCGGAAGAGGATATCATGGTAGACTTGCATTGATGGGCGATATGCAGCGCGACGGCATTTGAACGAGTTGGACTCGGGTGGAGTGATGAAAGAACAAAGGTGGGGCAAAAGCGCAGGATGAAGCGGACCTTTTTTTCTTTTTCTTTTTTTTTCTTTTCTATTCTTCTTTTCTTCTTTTCTTTTCTCCTTGTTTTGTTGTTTGCAGCGGGGCGTGGGCGTGCATCAAACTACATACGTAGCTATGTAGGTAGTCAGGCGATGAAGAATACGATGTGGCATGGAGGACAGGAGAGGAGGCAAAGGCGAATGTGGCTAACAGTGAAGAGCATCATTGCATGATGAAACGTGGTGGGGATGACGATGGTGATGATGATGATGATGATGATGATGATGATGACCAACAGCGAATGGCAAGCAAAAGAAGAAGAAAAAGCATCAAGTAGATAGCCAAGTATGTAAGTACTCGATAGATAGGTATGTAGATAGGTAATGGGGTGGATGACAGGCCAGTGGCTGGAACTCTAGAGACAGATTCTGAAGCTGGCTATGATGCAATATGCAATGAGTGCAGCAGCCAAGCCAGGTACCTTTACATGCAGATACGGGTAATTACTATGTATGAATAGCTAGTAACTAATTAGTTAGTTAGCTATTAGTTAATATGATTATCATGTAACTATGGAGCGAAGTGGCTCAGGATGGCGTGTGGGTGGCTGCATTATGCAGGGAAAACTACAGGCTATGTAGTTAACTGTATGTATACCTAGGTAGTTAACTAGTGAAGTTGATCTTGATCTTGGTCATCATCACCATCATCATCAGTCTTGTTGTTGTTGTTGTTGTTGTTTGTTGAATATTAGCAGGTAGTAACTAATTAGTGAGTTGATAGCAACTAGTTACCTAGTAATAATCCTAGTATAAACCAAGTATAAACCAAGTATAAACCAAGTATAAACCAAGTATAAACCAAGTAACTATTCACCTAGCAGTCTCAACTAGTCGTGGTCGCTTGTTCCTCCCGCCTCACCACTCGACGGACGATAATAGGGGGTCATTTACCTAGCCTCGTATTGTACTCGCAACCTGTGTCCAACAGAGAAAAGTCTATCCATGTGTGTGTGTCCATGTGTGCGACTGCAGCTCCCAAACCCCCGCCCCCTCGCAGCACACACAGCATCGCCTCGCCTGCCGTTCGCGCGTTCCTGCATCCCGCGCTGCATTAATGTCGCTCTAGTTCTGACACACCCACCACTGCTGGGCCTCCAAACATGAACCTCTACAGCCCGCCTGCAGGTCCACTGCCGCCCAAGCCCTCTGCTTCTTCTTCTTCATCGCTCGACAAGCCCTCCAGAAGCCTGCATTCTACCACCGACCACCACCTCCTCCTCCACCACCTCCACCACCATCACCAGCACCAGCACCAGCACCAGCACCATCACCGCCGCCGCTCCTCGTCGCGCAACACCACCCATTCCTCATCGTCAGCCATCACCACCCTCAGGCGATCGGCGTCGTTGTCGTTGTCGTTGTCGCTCTCGCTGCAAGACGCGCTCCCGGATCCATCCCAGCCCTCGTCTGCTACCTCGACACGGCGCTCCAGTGCTACCAACGCCGCAGCAGATGGCATTGCGGTTTTGGGAGACGGCGCTGCCAACATAAACCGCTGGTCGCAGAGCACTGCCAGCGCCCGCTCCTCGTCACCCCAGCGCGAACCACGACTCCCGAGCTTCTCGCGCAAGCTCAGCATTAGCACTAATACTACCGGGCCCCTCTCCGCTCTTGGACTGCCCAATGGATCTGCCGCACATGCGATTTCAACCTCAACTCTCACCTCGTCGCCGTCCCGAGCCAATCGCGCCGCTCCTTGCACCCAGAGCCCTCGCTCGCCCGCATACGACCCCCTCTCGTCTGTGACCGCTGCCCCAACCATAGCCTCACTGCCACCCGCACTATTGCTCCCTGCCACCATTTACGATCCCAATACCCCCTCCACTATCGCCTCTACCGACAATTCCCCCTCTACTGCTAGTCTGTTTACCCCTACTTTTCTCGCATCCAATCAGACAAGAGACTACTTCAACTCGAAGCCCATCACCTCTTCCTCTCTCCCTACCGGCGGCCAGCGCCCTGCCTCTCGCACCAAGGCTGAAAGAGTGCTGGGAAAGTCTCCCCTCGAGTCCCCCGCCGTTATTGGCGCTCGAGACGCAGACGCAAGGCGCGATAGCTCCTTTGGTGGTACCGCCGCTGCTCGGCCCTCGACAGCACGGCCACGGCCACCACCACTACCACTCCCTATAATTGCAAGATCGAGGGACTCTTCCTCCCAAAGACCACCGTCCACTGCTGTGCGTAGTAGAGCAACTTCGAGGGACAGCCACCAACGCACAGGTGGGTCTCGTCCCCACAGCAAGAGCGCAAGCAAAGACCACCCCCGGAGTCAAAGTCACAGCAGTGTCAAGTTGGACGACAACGTTCAGGACACTCCTCCCCGCACGCGGGAGCGGCGGGAGAAGGATAAAAAGACCATGCTGTCAAGGGCACTACAAAAGGCGAATACCGCAGTCCTTCTTGACAATGCACAGAATTTCGAGGGCGCCATGGAGGCGTACGAGGATGCCTGCAAACTCCTCCAGCAGGTCATGGTCCGCACTTCTCAAGAGGAGGACAGGCGGAAACTCGATGCCATTGTGAGTATTCATGCCCTCTTTCTCTCTTTCCACTAATCCTAGGACAACCTTTTTTTTTTCGTCTTTTCTTGCTTTGCAAGGGGAATAGGTGACTGATAAACAAGCAGCGCGTAACATACACGAATCGCATAGAGGAGCTCCGCAGACTGGATCCTGCTTATACCCATGGCAGTGGAAAATCATTACCTGCTCGACCGATGAGTGGTGAGACTCTGGATGAGCAACGGTCTATGCTCATCACAGACGACGATGATGAGCCTGCAATCATTCAAACCGCAAACATTGCCAGGATAGTTAATGACCCATCCATGCAAGATCTGCCTCCCCAAGTAGACGTGGAACCGCCGCCACCCAATCATCATCAACTGCCCCTTCGCAAGTCTGAAGGAGGTGCACGAGAGTCGGTCATCTCCACGGCCATTCGAGATGTGCAGAGAGGTCTGCAAGCTTCTCAATTCACCTTGCAACCGCCTCCCGGACGATTTGTAAATGGCGCCGTCACGCCTATGCAGACCCCGCTAGAATCACCAATGGATCGAACGTACATGCCTCCACCTTTGTCTCCTAAGCGATCAAAATCTCCCCTCTTTAGCGTACACAGAGAGGCTGAACCAGAGGAGCAGAACATACTTCTGCAACCACAACAGCTCACCGAACAAGATCAGCAACAACGGGTACACAGTAGCGAGTCGACATCCTGGCTTGACACTATTGACGAGTCTGGAGGTTCGTCGTGTTCCTCGGTGCATTCGCTGTCCCCCAGGGGTGTACGGCGGAAGCATATCAGGAATGCGAGCGGAGCAACGGAAGCTGAATTTGACGCTGCCCTGGATGCCGCTGTCGAAGCCGCCTATGATGAAGGTTATGAACCATATGATGATGATGATGATGATGATGATGATAATGATGATGGCGGCTACGACGACGACGAAGACGAAGAAGAAGAAGAAGAAGAAGAAGAAGGAGAAGAAGAATCAGCTGGCATTATTGCAACACGACTCAAGAACGTGGAATTGGCGAAAGAACGAGTAAGAGAAGCCGAACGAGAAGAAATCATTGCCGCCGCAAAATATCGGTACAAAGAAACACAACTCCAAAACGAAGCTCTGCCCCACGTTCGACAAAGTGCCGAACTCAACTTCAATGAAGAAGCTGACGAGGAAGAGCGGTTACTGGACGAAATGACTCAAGAGTATATGCTGGAAGGGTTTGATTTTGATCTACAGACAAAATCATCATTACCACGGCAATCGGACTCGAGCGGTTTCTCTGGAAGTACGTACAACAGTTCTATATCCTCGCACAGGACTACTGGTGGAACGTCGCTTTCGACGGTGGCAGAAGTGCTACAATCAACCACACCTAAATCAGCTTCCGTCCACTCTCCGGCCCCGGCCCCTGCCCCTGCATCATCGGGATCGCTCCCGTCTGTTCCCGAAACTCAAACGACTGAAGCAAACGATGGAGCCGAAGTGACGCCTCGTCCGACAACCGCCACCAAAGATTCAGCCTCTTCGGTCCGGAGCCGCAGGTTGTCTGGGCAAAACGCAAAGACACTGAAAATCGAGACATCCTTGGCGACAGTGCCTGCTGCTCCGCATACTGAAAAGCCACCGGTGCCAGCAAAGGATTCCCCCATTGAAATTCCCGTCCTGCCCAAGTCTGCAGGTGCAGCAAACCTTGGTAGTACGCAAGCCGGTGCCGACCCCACTTTCAAAGTCCCAGCTCTGCCTCAAGGTGCTCAACAACAACAACAGCAGTCAGGACTCGCGGCACCATCGCCACAACTGACACTTTACAGCCCTGCTGACACCATCGCCACGGTATCACCGGCAACCCCGGCGCTTGGTCATGCCGTCATCTCTAACGAATCTGGACTTGTACCCGGATCACCAAAGAATGGAAAAGGTCCGGTTGCTGGTGTCAGGAAAAACAAGTCATCGTTGAGCTTGAAGCAACGGACACTTTCGATATCGAGCCCTGATGGCTCCGACGGTTCCATCGGGACCCCTCTCAGTCAAACATCATTCTCCCTCACAACCGGACGGAAGCCAAGTAATGCTGGCCAACCGATACCGACGCCACTCGTGCCAACGTTCAACGTGGACGGACTACCCAGTGGCGGCATGCACCTGTTTGAAAGTGACATTCATTCGCCATTTTCACCAGGGTCACCTAGCCCAGCTGTTGCAAATGCACCAATACCTTTGGAGCCTTGCCCAGATTCCTACCTCCTCCGGCCGTTTTGGCTTATGCGATGTTTCTATCAAACCATTGCTCATCCCAGGGGTGGGTACCTGTCCACCAAGCTCTTTATCCCGCGTGACATGTGGAGAGTCAAAGGTGCCAAGCTGAAGAACGTCGAGGACAAGATTGCCAATTGCGACTTGTTGACCGCAGCACTGCAGAAGCTAGGGACAGTTGACACATTCGACGCAGACGCTATGCTCGAAGAGATGCAAGCGTTTGAAGTCATACTCGACCAAGTACAGACACAGCTGGCGAAGAAGCTGGGCAACGAAGTGGGCGTGCACAGCGTATCCACTTTGTTCAAGGATGCCACCACGGTTGGTGAGGGCGTTTCGTCGGATGGTTTGATCAAGGCTAATACGCAAGATCACGCACCCAAGGGCGCAATGGCCCAAAGCAAGTCTTACCTCGCGTCATGGCGGAAACTCCGGTCCAAAAACTCTGGCGTCAACCTTGCAGGCATGGCTAGTAGTCGAAGCGAAGTACCCAAGGATTCGCTGGTCATGACCACTCTCCCCATGACGAACCTGTCGACCATCCGGTTCGCGAAACGTGATGTATCAAGCTTGCAATGTGAAGGACCCAACTCGGGATACATGAGCAGCTTGGCGAGGTTATTTGATTCGGCTCAAATACTTGGTACATATTACCCTTTTTTAGATATTCCAACTATGCCACTAACTCGTTTGACCAGACCAAATCGCCCGCCAAGTCGAAGACCCAGGACTCAAGCTCTCGTCCCCTACGCATGTTGGTCTTGAGCTCTCGGCCCGCCACGCAGCCGAATTCTTTGGCTTTTACATTTGTCGCTTTGTGCTCACAGACGTTACGATGATGCTAGACAAGTTCATCAAAAGGGGAAGCGAGTGGGTGCTTGTTTAAAGTATGAGCATTGAGCACATTTCTCACATGCAGCACATACACGCACACTCCAGGGAAAGAGATGTTGCTGTATGTATATATTCAAGAAAACCCCCCATTGTCGTTGTAATGTACAGTGTAATGAATCCATGTCACCCCCTTTCACATACACACACACACATATATATATATACCTAACATGGCTTACCCACCTTTTTCAACCCTTATTCACCCTATTCTATCCATCCTACCCTCTCCCCATCTTAACTTGGTCGTCCCCAAGCTTTCAATCTAAATCGTTGGATTTATATATATTATATATAACGTGGTTCACAAGCGAGTCGCTCACCCAAGCGAGTCGCTCACACCCCACCAGCGCATCGACTTCGATATAATATCACGTACTTTCAACACAGTTTTTCAAGAATCGTAGTAAGCCATTCTATTCTCTAGACTCGTTGCTATCCTTTG
>SSBG01000013.1:19057-54617 GCA_028220655.1 Shiraia bambusicola | reverse complement strand
GGGGGGGGGGGGGGGGGGGGTTTGCTGTTTATTCTTTTTGATCGTGTGTTAATGGCATGACATCGTCTGTCTGTTCATTTTAATGTGTGTGTGTGTGTGTTTGGCGTGCTTTTCTCTCTCTGGGTGGTGGATGCATGTGATAATAGATCAAGGAGCTTGACAGTCTATTCATACCTAGGTGAGTATCCATGAATCCTAAACTAACAAACTACATGGAAAACTAAAAAAAAAAAAAATCAAACTCATGCAGCGAACCGTCGATACACTGCCCTCTTCTCCTTGACTCCCCACAATTCTTCATGCGAATAAAACCCTCCAGTCTTGGGCTCCGTCATCCTCAGCTTCCCCACTTTAGACCCAGCAGCATTTGTAATGCGTCTACTCACGCCATCATCACGCCCTCGAACAAGGGTCTCGGAGCCAGTATTCGTTCCAGAATCACTCGATGATGACCACGACGGTAACAAGCCACCAATTTCACTCCCTGCAGGCCGCCCAGGAAGATTCAAAAACCTTCCCCAAGCAGCCTGTGCATTTTCCAGGGTACCGCTTGCGCGGATGGTTCTGACCACAGCTTGTGAGCCAATGAGGCTGTCTTGTAACAAGGTGGTCTGGAGTGTGGAAATAGCTTGTTGGAGGCTACCGATGGATACGCGGACAGGGGCGTTCATTTCGCGGTGGTATGAGCTTTTTGTCATGGTCAGCTGTTGTAGGTGTGTTACATTGGGGGGGAAAAGGCAAGGAGGAAAAGAGGGGTAAGGGGAGGAAGACCTTACCGTCCAAGGGAAGTGAGTGAAGTGCTGAGGTTGGGAATGGCTGAGACGTAGTCGATGTACGGAGCGGACAGGTTGATTGTTACATTTGGTAAGCTGGTGGGGACTGATTGTGGAAGTGGAATGCTGGAAGTCAATGGGAGTGAAGGTGTGTATGGCGGAGGGATCGGAGCGTTCAAAGTAGGAGTTGTAGCGTTATCTGGGAGAAGCCATGCTGTCTGATTTCTTGTCAATAATCTTCTTGTCCTCTGAACAGTACCCATTCGTATCTCTGGAATACCTTATTCGTGTCTATTTGGAACTTCAGTCCCAATACTGTGGCTGTGATGTTGTTCACTAGGTCTGCGGTGCCCATTTGGCCTTTGCCACTGCCGAATCCAAAACCCCAGCCTTTGTTGGGATTGTTCTGGCTTCCAATGCTGTTCGCGGCCGCATTTATCACACTCCTTAGGTTGTCAAGGTCTTGGGTGGCGGGCATGGCGAGTGCAGTTGGTGTAAGAAGCATACCAACAACAAGCATGTTGGTGAGCAGTGAAGGAGCCGTGTTTTGTAGAAGGGGCATGATAGGCTAGCAGATATGAAATTTGCCAGGCCGTAATGAGAGAGAGATGTTGGAATGTTGAAATGCTCAAGGTAGCTCTTTTTCTGTTGGCTGCGATAGGTGTGTTGAAGGTTGAAAGTGCTACAAATTGCTTCGACTCAGTTTTATTTTCTCGTGTACTCACTGAGGTAGGTGGAAGCGGATGGCGGCACGGCCTCAACTGCTTCGATCATTCCAGATACAGAAAGATGGAAGGAACCGTATCCAAAGTAGCATGTGCACAGGGTACCTCCCTCCTCAGTATATATCAATATATCAAAAACGTCAGAATGCCATGGGCCAGGTCCACTAGTCCCATAGCCCATGGTCACTACTACGTATAGATACAGCCTTTTGAATTCAGCAGTAAAGGACTGGAATCTCTACGCAATTTTGTTATATCAACAACTCAATCAAGTGCCGGTAGGTACTCAAAATCCAGCAGCTTGTTGCGTAGCCGCATCGCCGGTTATTTCATACGCAATGTTCAATACTACAACGGCTACGAAGGTGTGCTATGGCATCGTAGAAATGATGGTCAGATATACCATGTCCTTGTACTGTGTGCTGGACGGTTAGGAGCCATTTCATCGTAGTCAGAATGGAAAATCCGTATTGAAGGTGCTAAAGGCTTGATCCATTACTTTTGTGAAGCCTTTGAGAGCGTACTTGGGAAGATTTCATATCTGAATTAGCAACTTCCGCGGTCTCCTCCCGAGCCTCCATTGGCTTTCTCATACGCCCTCCACCAAAGACCAAGATTCGCTGCGACTAAGAGATCCATCATCTTGAGGCCCTCATCCTCCAATATGATCTTTCCAAGCTTGGCCTGCTTTCCGCCAAACCCGCCACCAGCAAGCTCTTGCCCTAGCGAAAGATCTAAACGATCCATAGAATTCCTGGTTTCCTCTACTTCGTTTCTGTTGACAGATAGTGCCGAATTGTTACGACTGTGGCGTCCGCGAAGGAAGAATGAAGACCGCTTTGATGTTTCCTCGGGTTTAAGAGTTGGAGGCGTTGAGCTGCCAGGGAGATTAAAGCGAAGTTCGCTGACAGACACAGCCACCGGCATTGCGCCTTGTAGCCCGGGGATGATGTGGCGACACTGTCACAGTATTTAGCAATGTCAAAAGCTAGGAAGCCTGACTCAACATACCTTCAAAGATCCTCCTCCGCCACCTGTGATAAACTCGCACCGGCCATTCCAAGGACTGGTAAACACGAACCCACGAAAGCTTGTATGTCTATCCGACACCTGAATGGTGCTGTAAGTTTGGTCACTGCGAGTCAGGAACGGGGGCGGAGGCGCAGGTCGAGCACCCAAGGGTACTGATTGTGCTATTGCTGCACCATAACTGCCTTGAGAATTCGGTCTTCCAGCGTTAGAGTCGTATGAGCTGTTCTTGCGGTGACCAAAGCCACCATGGGTGTACTGCGAACCTTCCATCCATATACGACGACGAAATGTATTCTGGCCCTCAGCCAATCCGTTCTCTGAATATGTAGTTGCCTGTGAAGTCTGGGTAGGTAAAGCCCCCGTATAATGCTCTGAGGCATGCTTGTCTGTTTGGTCAGAGTGTAGAAACTTTGAGTAGCCTGGGTTTAGAATTTCAATATACATTGGGGAACCTGGCTTCCTCTTGGTAGTTGTCTGATCTTGGCTAGATGATGAAACTTCCAGAACAGGCGGATCTTCGATCCGAGCAACATTCCACTGAGAACCAGATGCCGGATCTCGTCGGATGAGAGTGAGAGAAGTTCCGACAAGTCTGGATCGATCATAAGATCTACGTTGGGGAAAAGCGGGTCGGTCATTCTCGTCTTGATAGAGATTAGAATCAAAGGAGTGACGTGCGCTGTAGTCTGGTCCAAGCTTGCTTGGTCTCTGAGGCCAAGCCCCTGCGCTGGTATTTTGCCTGTTGCCAAATGTATTGATGGGCGCAAGAGTACCAGGAACAGGCTTGCGTACAGGAGGCTCATTGATTCCCTGGGTTGGTCGAGCTCCCGGTAAAGCCTTGCGTGGGATCAAAGGTGCAGAAGATGAAATTGGGGGTGCTGTGGCTCCAGCATAGTCAGACTCCTGCAAAGCAGCAGTCTCAACCAGACCGACATCTTCTGGCTGCTCGACATGGATGAAATATAGCGAACTCTGAATATCTTCTGCAGTGACAACCTTGTCTCTTGGTTTCATGGGCGAAAGAAAGACATCTACACAGTATTAGAGAAGACTCTTAGCTGCTGGCAAAACAGCCGTACCTTTGCTGCCGGGAACACGTGCAATATAGAGCACTAGTGCTTCATGCCTCACATGTGTAGGGTTTCTTGGGTATGCAGGCGGGTTAGATGCAAGCGCTGTGAGCGACGACAGCGACCTGGCCTCGACCGCAGGCGCAGATATGGGGGCGGGAGACATGGATATATACAAAAGAGGTGTGAATGAAGAAACAAAGGATACTTATGCTTGGGGCTATGAATGCTACACGACGAGAGAGCTGCTATATGGGCGGAGTCGCCTGACAGGCCATCCAGTCATGAAGCGAAGGTACGCAATGCGAATAACTAACTACTGTGGCTGTGCGGACGCGTCTTTTCCGCAAGCAGCGTGGTACAATCTTGCCCAGTGACAATAGAAGTAGGGCCTATTGACGTGCATGCAGAGCAAAAAAGTAAGCAGGCTTTCATTAGCCTCAACTTTGGTAGGACTGAACAAGGCTGATGGTGCTGCGAGAGTGAATGGCGGTTGAAGGAAGCGGCCGCTTATTGGCCGGCAGAGCAGATGGGTGCTAAGAGTCCCTAGCGCCAAAGTGAGATTTCCTAGAGCCAAGATTTCGACCTTGATTTTCGTGATCCCGCACACGACACCGCCCTGCTACAGCGCTGCCCGTTCATCTGAAGCCGCCTTCTTGGAAAAACAGCCGGTAACTGTTACTGTCAGTGTGCGAGAGCTGCCTGCTTGTAGGATGGGTGGTGATACTTTGGAGGTCCGCATACAGCATGTATCTTCGTGACGCTCTTGCCGCTAACTCAGAGCTTCAGGAACGCTTGAAGAGCCATGCTCGGGCATTCGAGGGGCTGATGTCTCTCATACCAGCCAAAGATTACTACGGAAAAGACGAAAGCATCACCAGTGTATGCACTACCCCGCTATTGAGCCCCTGTACGTCTACTGATTGCTGGCCTTACAGACGCAATGGCAAAAGAAGAAAAAGCAGACCCTCGAAGAGCGGCAGGCAGCAAAGCGAGCAAAACTAGACCCTGCTTCACACAAGTCGGCCAAAGACGTCATGGACGAGAATGCGCGAAAGCGGAAGCGAGAGCTCGAGGGCGAGCCTTCAGAGGCTGAGTCGTCTGATCTCGACATGGATATTGAAAAAGAACAGCCCCTTGAAGGCATCAAGAAGGCAAAGAAACAAAAAACCAAAGCACCTCGACCAGAAGATGACATACAAGAGCTCATAGGAGACGAGGCCACCCTGACCAAGGCGCAACAGAAGGCTTTGGCCAAGGCTGAGAAGAAGAGAGAGAAGAGAAAAGAACAGGCAGCCCACAAGAAACAGCTGCAGGAAACAAAGAAGGCTAAGCAGGCCGAGTTTAGCAAAGCTCTCACGAAGACTGCGGGCTCCGAGAAAGACGACGATGATGAAGACGAACAAGACAACGGCCTTGAGCAACACGAAGATCGTCTCCATGACCTTGACGTCAGCGGTCTTGTCGAAGGGGGTCAGTCCACTGCCCCCTCAACTGTTGCAAATTCCAATTCCTCCACAGCCTCCATTGTCTCTGCAGCGTCCTCCGCATCTTCCATCCCCCTTTCTAGTGAGGACAAGCAAGAAAAGCAACAGAAGAAGTCTCTACAACTCGACGAAGAGAAGCGAAAACTTTTCCAAGCGCGGTTGACCGCAAGGCTCGAGGCAATGCGTGCCTCACGAAAAGCTGATGGTCCTGATGGCCGCCCAGCTCGAAACCGAGCTGAACTCATCGAGGCGCGACGAAAGAAGGAAGCGGAGCGAAAGGCTGCCAAGAAGGCTAGCCGTCTGGAAGTGAAGGAAGATGAGGCCCGTCAAAAGGCAGAGGAGCAATTGGCAAGAATCAGAGGCGGATCTGGCTCACCCTCGATATTCCCACCAAGATCCCCGGACAGTGAACGCAATTTTAATTTTGGCAAAGTAGCGTGGCAAGATGGACAGCAACTTGACAGCTCTTTGTCAAGATTCCAAGAGTCACGGAAGAAGAAGGGCAAGTCAGATGCTAAGACAGCTTTGGATGCTGCGCAGAAGAAGCAATCACGTATCAAGGCGCTCGACGACGCGAAGCGTAAGGACATCGAAGAGAAAGATTTATGGCTAGCGGCAAAGAAAAGAGCTCAGGGTGAAAAGGTCTTCGATGACGTTAACTTACTGAAGAAGACTTTGAAGCGACAGGAGAAGGCCAAGTCCAAGAGCAGAGAGGAGTGGAAAGACCGTATTACCAATGTGCAAGAAGGTAAGGAAAAGAGACAGAAGAACCGCGAGGAGAATTTGCGAAAGAGGAGAGAGGAGAAGGGCCAGAAAGGCAAGAAGAAGGTGAAGAAGCCTGGTAAGAAGGTCAGGCGTCCGGGGTTTGAGGGAACGTTCAAGGCAAGATAAAATAGGTCAAGGCCCATGGCGAGGTTAAGCTTTGATCTTTCATGTAAAATTTGGAGGAGCATTTGGCGTTTGATACCATACTGCGGCTGGCATGACATGAGCGTTAGGCGTACGTATGGACTTTGAATATATCAATGTCTTCAGAAAAGGTTGTGCTGTTCAAAGCGCAGTTGTTGTCACAGCTTATATTGTTCCGAAACGCAATTGCAATAGAGGCATGCTCTATAGGGCATGACTGAACCATTGAGTCGGATTCGAGTTGTATTATGTTGACCTCAGTAACATGAAGCACTGAATATTGATTCTGAATATGTGCGTTCAACAAAAGAGACTTGACGACTCAAATAGAGCTACTTGTCCATATATGTACAGGTGTTACAAGTAATGATTCTAAATTTTGTTATCTGTATGGAGCATCCGCGCGAGCAGCTGCCGCAATCTCAGGCTCCCACTTGTCGCCATTTGCCAGGAGCTTCTCCTTGTTGTACAGAAGCTCCTCCCTAGTCTCAGTCGCATATTCGGCATTTGGGCCTAGAAATATGTCAGTTTTGCTCGTAAAATTGATTTTCAAATTGGTTGCACACCCTCGACAATAGCATCTACAGGGCAGCTTTCCTGGCAAAGGCCGCAGTAGATGCACTTGGTCATATCGATATCGTATCGTGTCGTCCTTCTACTGCCATCCATACGCTCTTCTGCCTCAATTGTAATGGCCTGGGCAGGACAGATGGCCTCGCAAAGCTTGCAGGCAATGCAACGCTCCTCTCCTGTAGGATATCGTCGCAGAGCGTGCTCGCCTCGGAAGCGGGGTGAAATGGGGCCTTTCTCGAAAGGATAGAAGATGGTGTATCTACGAAACAGTAAGCAAGTGCGATTTTAGGGAGTAACGAGCATCCAGCTCGTCAATCAGACGGCACTCACGGTGGTCGGAAAAACTGTTCCAACGACACATACATGCCACGGAACATCTCCAAGAGCAAGAAGTACTTGCCCGCGCGGTCCAATGCGCCTTCTCCTTCATCCCATCGCTTTGGGGGTGGCAGCCGAAATCCAGGCGGTGGCGGCCCTGCTGGGGTGACGGTTCTACGAACGGTGGTGGAGAAGAGGGCGACTGAGGCGGGCGAGGGGAGACGTCCAGACGCGATTTGTGACGACCTCAGCAGAGTCACAGCTGAAGAGCCGCGCACCAGCATGATCAATGGCTTAGTGCTGGCCATCTTGAGCGCTGTGGGCAAGCGGCGGGGGGGTGTGCGGTTGGCTGTAGCGACCAAGTTGCCGTCAAGCTGGGAGTTGTGAGGTCGGCTTGTCAACGGATGCGCTGCGATTGGCCAAGACTCTGAATGACGATATCAACAACGATGAGCAAGATGAAGGCGTCAGAATTGATAGCAAGAGTCTTGAGACGATTGTCGGTCAGATCGTGAGGTTGAACAATAGTCACATTCTCCCTAGTAGGAGTCGTTGGAGAATCCGTAACGCTGTCATGACGCTCGTTTTATTCGCTTACCTAACCCATAATTACCTCGATTTAGACTAACTAAAGTAACTAACAACATCACCATCCACCGACCGCACGAACTTGTCCCAACGACCTCCAAATTCCACTCACGATGTTTCGAACAGCACTGATTAGGTCTGCAAGGTCAGCTGTTCGTGCTGCACCCAGATGCCAGGCTTCAATGGCTCGCCCGGTTGCGCGAAGCTCGTTTTTCCAACCCAAGCAAATTACTCCCTCCACATACTTCCAGGCTGTTCGCTGCTATGCCTCAGGCGCTGGCCTATCGCAGGATGAGGTCACTGGCAGGATAATGGATCTTTTGAAGAACTTCGACAAGGTAAGAGTGCTGCGCATGACATTCACAGCTATAGCTAACCTCGCCTCAGGTCCAGGACATCTCCAAGGTACTTGCCAAGCGCCATGCGAAATTTACTCGAGGCGAATGCTCACATACAGCAGCTTAACGCCGAGTCTCATTTCCACAACGATCTTGGCCTTGATAGTCTCGACACTGTCGAGGTAGTTATGGCTATCGAGGAGGTCAGTTACAGCGCATTGGGCAATGCTCATGGATTTGTCTGACATTCAGGCAGGAGTTCAGCATCGAGATTCCTGACAAGGAGGCCGATGCCATCCACAGTGGTATGCTGCTTGAGAATGATCGAAGCCAATGGCAGAATATTAACATATTTGCAGTCAAGCATGCAATAGAATACATCCTGGCCCAGCCTGATGGTAAGTACACTTTATTTTCATGTACTGCATAAAAGATAGCTAACACTTCGTGCAGCGCACTAAGTGGCTTCTATGCTAGTGGCAGTGGGGGTGAACGTGGAGGTGGATGTGGGCAGCCGGGTTACGCGGCGTTGTGATATATCTCCCTGCATGTAAAACAGCCTGAGATGGCACTCCATATTTGCGATAGAATTGATGCTATCCGCTTCCTCTTTAGAATGTTTGTGTGCGCGTAGTTGCAGCCATATAAGCCTCGTGGAGAAGCGGCCAGCGGCCAGAATACACTTGGCCCGAGCACCCTGAAAGCTGATAGCTGTCACACGAATAACATCCGCAACCCATAATCACACAACATCTGGCAACCACCCTTCTCCTTTTGTGTCTCTGTCTCCGCTACTCCCATATAACGTCATCGTCAAGAATCCGTCACATAACCCGCCCTGCTTATGCCCAGCCTGAGCGCTCGCACCCCTGCGCTCGTTGTGGAGCGTTGCCAATAATTTCTATCAAGGCACCACCCCGCTCGCTCTGCAACCACACCCAATGGCTTCGAGCTCTGGTCTGACGCGCCGGAGAGGAGGAGGCGGCGGTGCTAGCGGCAATGATGAGGACGAAGGCAGCAGGGTCAGCTCACCAGCACCGCGGCGCACCGATGACCGCGCGCCAGAAACCGCCTACGAAAACTCGGAGAATGGCCACAAAATCGCATTCGACCCGCGAGACATTAGCGAGAGTGCAGAGAGGAGCAAACAGCCAAAGTTGACCCTCATGGAGGAGATCATCCTCATGGGGCTCAAGGACAAACAGGTGCGGACAACACCGATGGGATAGTGTATCAAAGTCGCATGCTGATGATGACGATCAGGGATATCTTTCATTCTGGAACGACAACATCTCTTACGCATTAAGAGGTTGTATTGTCATTGAACTGGCATTCAGGGGCCGAGTGAGCATGCAGAAAGATTCATCCCGGCGACGATTCCCTCTCGCAGATAGGGTTATTGAAGTTATTGACGACACACTAACAGGGGAAGTGCTTCTTGACGAAGCTCTCAAGATGATGAAGTCGAGTGAGAAAATGAGCGTCAACTCTTGGATTGACCTCATGAGCGGTACGTCTTCACTCAATGAGGCACCGAGGCTTAGTGGCTGACTTCACATACAGGAGAGACATGGAATTTGATGAAGATCGGCTACCAATTGAAACAAGTCCGTGAACGTCTTTGCAAAGGTCTCGTTGATAAGGGCATTCTGCGCACCGAGAAGAAGAACTTCCTCTTGTTTGACATGGCTACACATCCCGTCGCAGATGGCGGCGCAAAGGAGGAAATCAGACGCCGCGTGAGGAACGTCCTTACAAACCGCACTGTTGTTCTGCCTGGTAGCCAGTTCCTTCCAGAAGAACTCGAGTTCAGATACCTCCGTACCATCTCCATGGTTTGCGCTGCATATGCTGCTAACGTACTCGAGAATGCCTTGACCACGCTAGGACACGAAGCACGAGAGCGTGCATTTGCTCAGGTAGATGAGCTGCTCGCGGAATACTCTCAATGGCCGTTCGCAAGGAGAACCGGTGGTTCGCAGGGCATCGGTGCCAATCTGGGTCAAGTCATCACGGATGAAGTGAACGGAGCCAAAGACAAAGAACTCCAGCTCGAGGTGAGTCTGGGCCGAGTGTTTGCTGTCGGTTGTTGCTGTTGCTAATGGTAGTTTAGGTTGTGGCGGCATGCTTGAGTGTATTCACAAGACTAGACTCGCTGCTCTAGGGGACAGGTGGTCGTCCGACATGTGCTACCAAGGATTAGATGGCATCGCAGGGCGACTTTGCCATTCGCAGTATACATTCGGCTAGGAGTATGAACATTGCTAAGCTCAGTGTTGATCATTCATAGCAAGCAAAAACGCAGGGAGCTATTTACCTAGGTAACTACTTCGTACTTGGCGTTGGGCAGTCTGAATCAAACAAGGCTGGGTTACCAGGACGCCCTTATTTATTTTTTGTTTGTATTACATTTGCAAAAGGCTTCGACGGTACAATTACAATGCAATCTTTAATATGGCGGTTCCGAACTCCGTAGCGCGCCCCAGACTCAGTAGTTCACACGTGTATTGATGGCTATTAACTGGGATAAAGTGCCCGTACCCACGTCCCAACTCGTGTCGTCGATACAGCCACCGCGTTAACTCAGCAAGATCTTACTCGGCTCAACCTCGGCTCAATAAGCTCACATTGGCTAAGTACAAGGTTGAAGCAATTATCAGTCATAACATAGTTGAGGGCAGTTTGTACTACAGAGTCAAGTAGCACGGATAGCCAAAGTCAGCAAACACATAGGAGCCCATCCATAATACTCCATAAAGGAGTTTTAGGCTTCGAAAGAGTAGCCATGCATGGATGAGTCGAGATGTAGTTAACTGTGCCACGCGGATGCAGTTTTCTGTCTCATCGAGCGCTTGGGCATACTGGCACGGATGAGCACTATTGCTTCTGTTACGGGGCTCTGGAGGATAACAACTGTTACTCAGTGTTTAAAATCTGCTCTGTATTGAACTCAATTGTGAAAGCTGCAAAGACGATTATGTACCACGAATTATTCAAGCCGTCTTGAGGACTGTATAGATCAAAGGAAAGGAGAGTTGAAGAGGTCGGGTTGCTTTACTAACAGCTCACATTACACCCCAGCGTAACTCTTGTCTGAAAACAGAAATGGACACCATGTAATTAATTACTCCGTAATAATTATTACCCATGTTGTGCACATCCATGGCTATTAATAACATAGAACAGATTTTAATTACCAAGTCCTTGCTGATGCAGACTGCACCCAACCTGTCTTGGCGTCACGTGCACTGGGGAGAATTGGTAATTGGATTGCCCAGCGGGGCCGCCCCAAGGCCAAGTGCAAAAGGCAGAGAAAGACTCGGTAATTTATCATATTATGCTGCGAGTCGAGACGGGCTTGCGAATAGACTCGGGACGCCGGGCCAGCAATTGTGTTGTGCGCGGCGTTGCAGTGGAGTTGGTGTTCAGGCTGGTTCTGGGCTGGGCTTGCAAAAGAAACCTGTCCTGACACCACACACCACACAACGCATCATTTCGAGCTTATCCAGCGCGCGACCCGTCCCTTAAAGGTAATACGATTTGGGGAGTGCCAATAATATATTACCTACTACCTTGGCTATCTCGCCTGTGCAGACTCCAGACTCCAAAGCCCTATTAATTACCGCGCTTTGTTCGTCTGCGACTTGCGTCTCCCGATCGGCAGTTGCTGCCCTCAGCACTGAGCAGCCAAACAGGACGCCCAGCCCGATTAGTCCAGTGACAAGACGCAAATTGTATGCTGCCCATCGGCAACGGTATGTAATACTGATGCTGTTTTCTTTTTGCGCCATCCCAGAGTCTGTCGGTGATGCAGAGCCCTGACTTCCCATGAGCCCTGCCTCCTGACATGGCCGTGCTGCTTTGGACCTCGCGTCACGTGCCCCCTGCCGCTTCCACATCCGTCGCGACGCCTACTGACCCCGTCATCCAGCATCTATCGCGACATTGCGTCTGCTCATGCCGCGGCCCTGAACTGAGCCACGTCTCAAGCGGGTCGCTCCTGCTGCGCGATACATACCTCTAACCGCCATGACCTCACCGTCCGCCGCCGACGCTCACCCGCTCGATCCATCCCCAGCTCACAACGGCGCGTCCATCAACGGCAGCAACAGAGACGGCGCAGTCCAGCCTCCCAATGCGCCCACGACCATCAATGGATCTGACGCCGCGTTGAATGACAGCAACGCGATCCTCGACGGAAAAGAAAAGGCCAAGGCCGTACTGGCTGCCTCGGGCGTGAGCATACCAGAAGCACCTGGCGCCGACATGGCAACAGCCCCGCCCGCTCCAGAACCAGCCATCAATGGCGCGTCTCCAAGCAGAAAGCGCTCGCGTTCAGGAACACGCAAGCCTTCGCATACCCCCACCCGCGAGACCGCCGACGGCGTCAAAAAGTCCCAAAGCCACCTGCTCGACCGATATATTGCGCGAGACCTTTTGGACAGCGTGAACAAGTATGAGCGCAACAAGCACTCGGAAAAAGTCTATGGAGAGTTGAACGACTTGCGTCACTTCTATCGCGACGAAGTCTACCCTGTACGCCGACAAGATCCTGGCGCCATTTTTGGATATGGCTATGCTGGGTACGGCAATGGGGAGACCAATCTGCCCCCAGATCCGCGAAATCCCCAGATGCCGCGTCTCGTGTATCCATCACATGCCAAACGCGCCGGCCGCCGTTTTGCACCCCAACTGAAAATCAATCGAGACAAGATTTTGCAGCAAGCAGAACAAATAGAAGAGTTGGTACCTGTACGGTTGGATATCGAATTGGACAGGCTGAAGCTCCGGGATACGTTTACATGGAACCTGCACGATCGTGTCACGGACCCTGTCCTGTTTGCCCAAACGCTCGTCGAAGACTTTCAAATACCACCCGAGCTGCGCCAAAATATTGTCCTCCAAGTAGACCGCGAAATTCACGAGCAGGTACAAGATTACTATCCCCATGCATTTTTTGACGACGAACCTCTGGATGGTCAGCATCCATATTCGGCATACAAGAATGACGAGATGCGCATTCTGATTAAGCTAAACATCACAATCGGGCAGCATACTCTTGTGGACCAATTCGAATGGGAAATCAATAATCCACTAAATGCGGCAGAAGATTTTGCAAGACAGATGGCGGCCGATCTATCACTATCTGGGGAATTCACAACTGCCATTGCGCATTCTATACGAGAACAATGTCAGATGTTTACCAAGAGCCTGTACATCACCGGACATCCATTCGATGGCCGGCCTGTAGAGGACACTGACATTCAAGACAACTTCCTCGCCTCACCTCTTCCATCCGTTTTCCGACCAATGCAATCAACAAAGGATTTCCAACCATATCTGTATGAATTAAGCCACACCGAATTGGAACGCGCAGAGCTATCGATCATGCGGGAACAACGGCGTCAAAAGCGTTCTGTTAATCGACGTGGAGGACCAGCTCTACCAGATCTCAAAGATCGCCAGCGAAGTGTTCGCACTCTCGTCGTTTCGTCCGTTCTCCCGGGTGCTGCAGATTCAGTCGAAGAGAGCCACCTCTTCAAGGCAACCCGCAAGGCAAGAGAGGGCCGTCGTCGTGGTGCTGAAGGAAGTTCCGATGATTCGGACAGTGAAGACTCCGTAGTCGAATCGCCCGCTCCAGCCCAGATGACTGGAGGTACCGCTCGAACAAGAGGTATGCGTGGAGCAGCAACAGCCGCGCAGGTGGCCATGAGATCTGCTATTGGACGATCCGCAACACCAGAGGTTGCGACTCTACAAAGCCACCATGAGCCTAGATCTTCGCGGTCATTGAGATACGAGGCACGCGAAGAAAGTGTTCCGGAGCCAAGCACACTGATTGTCAAGTTGCGCATATCGTCCGCAAAATTAAGGGAATGGCAGCGGAACCCAAAGGCATTCGCAAAACTCGCCTCGACACCAATGATGGCGCCCACACAGCCGCTAGCACGCAGCACACCCACTGCGAATTCGATGCCACCACCTCCCTCCCCAGCTATGGCATCACGCTCTACACCAGGACCGTCCACGTCCATAGAGGCCTCTCCACGCCCGGTGACCACGCCTACCCCCACCACAGCAGCCCAAAAACAGTGGCAATACAAGCCTGACGGCTCTTTGGATGCCCCATGGCCTGCTCCTGCTCACTCTCAACATGTAAGAAAAGAATTGTTCTTGAATTGATTGTCGCGTGTGCTAACTTGTTTCAGCCTCCACCACCTCCATGGCTTCAACAAGCTCTGCAGGATCTGCGCGAAAAGAACCCAGACGAACAGTTTGAGCCTGCAATGCGCTATGTTGTAATGAATGAAGCATATACTAATCCGGCCACCAAGCAGGTCGAGGCCAAGCCTGTCAAATTAGACAATCTTTCCACTTCGTCGCCACTACCATCGAATCACAAAGCCTACTTTTTACCTCGAATCAGGTGTCTAGACTGCCCAGGGAAATTGTACAATGCCGGTCCCGAGCAGTCGGTCACCAACTTTGAACAGCATCTCAAGAACAAGTACCACATGCAGAATGTCGCTAAAAGAAAGGGGGCGGCATGAGGACTGCGTTATATCTCTGCATGTTCAGGAGCAAATATAGGTGTAAACATTACAAAGGCTAGGCATTTCATATATACAGGCAAGCTTTCGGAAGCTCCACGGGCCTTCCTTGTACAAAACAAGCATATTCTTTTTTGGAGCACCTGCCTATATTGGCGTTCTTATTAAGCTCTTGTCGTCTGTCGTTGCAACAACAATGCATCGAAACAGGCAGGCTTTCTAGTGTCTCGTCGCGAACCCGTCTTTCAATTGATGCATAAGTAGGATCGTCGAATGCAAGGCTTTGTGCAAAAAATAAAGTGTCTCTTTGTTCGTACACATGGGAAACGGCTCCTGGCAACAAGTGCTTCTCTGCTTCCTATGCATTTGTCTTTCCCTCCAGCCGAGCAAAGTAGCATTGTAGCGACATTGTCTAGGTCAATTATTATCCAATCAACGCTGTCGTCACGTGTTCGGTACGCGCAACCTCAACTTACTTGTATAGAGGTTGCAGGATGTTGATTGCTCAACCTCTTCGCGACCAGCCTGTTGACCTTCTTCATGCACGTCCACGCCACCCTTCTTGTTCGCCTCATTACACATAACATTCGATATGCAACCACCTCACCCGACACGGGTGAGAGGCCATGGGCCCAGCGAGCGCCCTTGATTATCAATGAAATGAAATACAACACTCTCTACAATAGCGAGTCATTCATCTGCCTACAAGAAGTTCTCAACAGTCAACTTAACGATATCATGACTGGTCTTGGCTCTGATTGGTCTTACATAGGCGTGGGACGAGATGATGGCAAGAAAGAAGGCGAATATAGCCCAATCATTTTCCGCAACGCAACCTGGGAACTCGAGTCCTGGAAGACAGTATGGCTAAATGAAGATGGCAGCGTGGGCAAAAAGGGGTGGGATGCAGGATCGGTTCGCATTGTCACAATTGGGCATTTTAAGCATATCGGCTGCAAGAGAAAGGTCGTGGGCATGTGCACACATTTCGACAATGTCGGTGTGGTGTCGCGTCGTGAATCTGCCAAAATCGTCCTCAGGCTCGTCGATTCAGAAAGAATAGACCTGACTGCAGGGGAGACACTTCCAGTCTTCCTTGCTGGTGATCTGAACAGTGAGACCTCAGACGGAGCCTACCAACTTTTAAATGCTCCCTCAAGTCCATTACAGGATACAAAAGAACTTGCGAAGTGGAAGTATGGTAATACATGGACGTTCACTGGATTCGGAGGAGATGATTTCAGCTTGATTGATTTTATATTTGTTGATCGAGGTGGGGACAATTGGAGTACAGAAGGGTACAGTGTTTTACCGAACAAATTCGACGATGCAGTGTACAGCAGCGACCATAGAGCAGTAGTAGTAGATGAGGCGTTGATGGCATGAGGAGTTTGCGGTTCATTGGTAGTGGTTTGAACTTTAACTACTTGGTAGTAATTAGATTTATTCCACTCTCTGCTTTGACAGTTTCCATGTCATGTCAGATCATACATAATACAGTGCTCATACTTAACTAGCCTCGTCGTGTATACAAAGGATGGACTGGCAATTGGCAAAAGCACTGATTTTGTCGGATATAATAAAGCTTCACAAAATCACCATGCTCGAGCGAAATTGATGAAAATGGTGGACGCTCTCCGCTGGCAGGCAACACATCGTCATTGGAGTCTAAGCGAGACAGGAAACCCCTCAGTGGGGCACAATCTCCAAAACACCAGGTACGCCATCGACCGCACCACTCCCTTTCCAGCCTTCAACTCAGTCTGCCACATCCAAAGCACAAACTGCACTCAATATGGCTGAGGCAGCTACCGGTATGTTCGAGTCACGCCCTTTCACCCGGAGCTGCTCTTCACGACGCTTGCCCATTTCCCGCGCTTCTCTAGTGTAGCTCCTTGTTACACTGTCAGAAATGCTAATTGTGGCTGACAGATTACACTCTCGCGAACCCAGACACCTTGACCAAGTACAAGGTCGCCGCTGAAATCTCCCAAAAGGTGCTCAAGGAAGTCTCAAGTGCGTCATCTCTCCTGCCTGCGCGCGTTGCGTCGCCATCGTGTGACATTTTGACTGACACATTGTAGCATGGATCAAGGCAGATGCAAGTATCGTCGAGCTCTGTGAGCGGGGCGATAAGCTTCTGGACGAGGAGATTGCAAAAGTGTACAAGGGCAAGAAGGTTGTCAAGGGTATTGGCCATTGCACGACCATCTCGCCGAGCTCCTACATCACTCCCTACACTCCTCTCAAGTCTGACGCCGAGGAGGCCGCTGCCACATTGAAAGAAGGCGAGGTTGTCAAGATTCAACTAGGCGCTCAGATTGATGGTTTCTGCACCATTGTCTGCGACAACGTCATAGTTGGCAATGATGGCGAAGTCACTGGACGTGAAGCCGATTTGATTTTGGCTACATACTATGCCAATGAGTTGCTTCTGAGGTTGATGGTCCCACCAGGCCTGGTAGCGCATGGCGATGAGGAGGAACAGAAGAAGGCCGCCTCAAAGAAAGCTTACACTCAAAGTCAGATGACGAGCATGCTCGAGAAGATTACCAAAGCCTACGACTGCAATCTCGTTGAGAGCACAACCATCTGGCAGTTTGAGCACGATGAGATCGAGTCTAAGAAGAAAATCATCCTGGCACCTGGCGAAGGCGTCAAAGGAGAGGGACTTCCAGAAGTTGGCGAAGTCTGGGGTGTTGAGATGGGTGTCAGCTTGGGCAGTGGTAAGGTCAAGAACAACGGCAACAGAACTACTTTGCACCGCCGCACAGCTACAACCTATCAACTCAAGCGCCCGACTTCCCGATCGCTTCTTTCCGAGGTGGTCAAGAAGTTTGGCACCTTCCCTTTCAGTCTGCGACAGCTTGAGGACGAAAAGGCCGCCAAGGTTGGTGTTGTAGAGTGCGTTCGATCTGGCGTTTTGCGTCAATATGAGGTCGTTGTCGACAAGGACAGCAAACCTGTTGCAAGGCTTTTCAGCACTGTTGGTACGTATTCATGTGTTACCTATTTAGAGCAACCGCTAATTAAGGCACAGCCATCACTAAGAATGGCATGCAGCGTCTCGCTCAGCCTCCAGCCCTGGATATCTCCAAGTACAAAACTGACAAGAAGATTGAGGATGAGGATATTTTAAAGATCCTTGAGCAGCCAATTGGGAAGACGTCAGCTAAGAAGAACAAGAAGAAGAAGAAGAAGCCAGCGAAGAAGGCTGCTGGTGGAGATGCTGCTGCTGAAGAGGAGGAGGAGAGCGATGAAGAATAGGCGCAATCTCTGCAGACTGCATTGAATATGGCCAAAGATTTAAAAAGTCTTGATGAAAAGAAGCTGCTTGGTACTGGAGTGCTAGCCGAGACCTGTCACGATGTATAAAAGACTCAATTTGGCCCAGTGATTTGTGGCCTACATCACAGTGTGTTCTAAGTCATGACTGGAACACATTTATAGTGAAGAAGAATCAATATGGTAGATGAAACCCAGTGTGCCTTCTTTGTGATCTCTTCTAGAAGCAACTCCTAGATTGTAATATACATGCTCGTTGCTTGAACCGTGTGCTCCTAAATAGTCTGATTAGTTATATCCATTTGATCTATAACGTCAACTTTGTCTATAAAAGTCGGTGTGGTAATTTCTTGACACCCACCAGGTGTACGTAGCTTAGCAGAACAGGCGGCTGTTCGCCTTCTGTGGTTATGTCTTCAGTAGGTGCGCTGTGTTGTGAAAGATTGATTTTCAATCAAATTTTTCAGTGAGCCACAGATGATGAGCTCACTGTACTACAAGGCTGATATTAGTCAATAGTCAATTCATTGTGCCCGCTTAGAATCTTAGAGCACCATCTGTAGATTGCTTGGACACGTCCAATTAATGGATGCTCACAATGTAGAAGCGGAATCTAGAGGCGATTACCTATTCTGGCACCAGGAAACCCCCCCCCCCCCTCACGCGAAAATCTGGCCAAGTTACGACGAGAAACAATGACAGAATAAGACCAGATCTATCAAGGCGGTTGCAAATAGCCGTTATACAGAATTTCAAGGTATTGTCCCATTGTCGTATACTCAGATTGCAGACTGCAGCTTGAAGATTTATAGCAACTCCTGAGGCAGTAAAAGTCAATTAGGTTACTATCGTCGAAGGCGCAAACGAAAGTGGGTTCAGCAGTGAGCTTGGATCGACGGTCTATCGAGAACTTGCTACTGTACTCGCTTCTATTGTGCGCTGTGAAGTGAAGGTGAACGCAAGGATAACGGAAGAACCGGAGCCAGGTGTATATAAGAAGAGCACCACCTCCTTTACACGACAAAATCTCGACTTCTCTATTCACAATCTAGGCAGACAAGATTGATCTATCTGCCCAAACGACTGATCCTGAAGCCGTCTCGACGTCTTGCAATAACTGTGTTGTGTGCTAGGCGCGGGAGAAGGGGGCTTGGGGCAACCAGGCATCGCTGCTGAATAAGGGCAATTATCTTTCGTTGTCCATCGACAAAACCATCAACCACCACCAGCCACCGGCACAACATAGGTGGACGAATTTGTGGCGCATTCTGCGCGGAACGTCAATTTCTAGGGTAGTACGTATAGTGAGTTTGTTTTCACTCTGGTTTTGGCTGCAGCAACGCGCTCATAAAGCTACAGGTTCTTTCACGTCGCCATGCCTGCCCTACGCAAGTCGACCCGCGCACCACAGCCCACTCGATCCAGCACCACACCCTACGCCTCGCCTACTGGTACATCCAGCGACTCCCATGGCACCGGCAAGAGACAGAGCCTTATGACAGAGCACTGGTCAGAACCCGCGCCGCAGACACTTGCACCCTCGTTTGAAGAGCACGGATTCGCGAGACACGGCGTACTCGAAACCATGGCACCCTTGGGCGTGCCCCCCTCAGCAAAAGTCAAGCAGCGCACGCGCGCTCTAGGAGAAGCAGCCGCCCGCAACGCAGCTCTGGGCAAGGGCAACATTGCCTTTGGTGACGACGTCGCCTTCACCCCAGAAGTTACGCCCGCCCGAGACATGGATGCCGACGATTCAGAGCGCCACGATGACGAGGAGACGCAGCCCGGCTTTGCTCTTCTAGACGAGGACGAGGATGACGACTACGAGCCGACCAAGACTACAACAAAAAAGAAGGGCAAAATATCAAAGACTCCTGTTGGGGGCAAGACACCCATCCAGGGCAAGATGCCTACGAAGAATGGCACAGCAAAAGCCGCTCCACCTTCAGCCAGTCCAGCTGTACAGCCTCTCAAGGGCCCCGTACCCAAGAATGTAGAATTGCAGCGTATTCATACTGCTGTCAACGACGCCATTATCCGAGCTAACAAGGACAATAATCGCCAGGTTGGACATGCTTTGAAAGAGATGTGGGAGGAACGCAAGTACAACCCCGAGATTTTGGGAATCATGGATGCCGTCATACATGCCAATACCAACGATGAGCAGTGGGCCTCCTTTCGTGTGTTTGTCAAGGACTCGCGCAAGCGGCAGCGGAACGAGGCCAAGATGAGGAGACTTCAAGAGGAGCAGGCTCACCGGCAGAATGCAGAGCTACAGGAAGCCCCAACTTCGAGCAAGCAGCCATCACCACGTGCCAGTAGTGAGGTTGTCCCGGATGACTCTGTGTCTGCGGTCCATGACATGACATATCAAGGCAGCGACATGTCAAAATCCACAAAGACTGGCGCACAAGACGCGCATCGAGCTCTACAGGCATCTCTTGACAGTAATTCTAGTCTTGCTTCTCCCCACCCTTTCAACACCGCGCCCGCTATCCCAGCTGCAGATGCTTCTGGAGAGTCAGCACCTAGGATGTCATCAAAATCGCCACGCAAAAAGCCTGCGACAAATGGTCAGCTTGTACAAGGCTCTGCTATGGACATGGATGGAGAAAGGACCCCGTCTGGTAAGACCCCCGAAACAGGCGGCGGCAGTGATTCTGAACTGTCAGATGTCAACGAAGAAATCGTTCAGAAGGGCCCACCGGAGCCTGCACAGGCGAATGGAAAGGCCGTATCTGCTGCCGCTGCCGCTGCAGCGAAGAAGGCAAAGAGCGCTGCTTTTGCTCGCGCCGCAAAGAAGTCCAAGCCAAACGCTGGAAAATTATTCGGCAAGCATGCCTACAAGCAACACCATCAAGCTACGCCAGAACAGCTTGCAGATGAAGAGCAGGTATATGAGACACGAAACGAAATGGCCAAAAATCAACCTATTCGGCAATTCACCCAAGACTTCCCAGTTTCTGACGTCCGTTTTGACGATGAGATCAATGACACAGAGTCTTTAACCGAGTCCCAGATTGCTGTAGGACCACCAGTAGATTCTGGTCAACTGCGACGCGCTGGTAGAGTTCCACATCAAGGTGCGAAGCGTTTGCGAGAAGATCGGTCTCGTTTTTCATCTCCTCAAGTTGAGTCAGCTGTTGGTACTCGACCATCAACACCAGCAGTTGCACCAGCCCCTAAGCGAATCAAGCTGAACCATGGCCAATCTGCTAGGACAAAGCGATCGTGAGTATCCCCCATTTCCTTTGTAAATTTCCTGCCAGAGTAGTGTTGAGCAACACTTGTACCCATTCCAGCCCAAGGGCTCGGCATGGTCTGAGCAAGCTCTGCGTTTGTATTTGTGTTTATCTTGCAGCGTTTTTGCACAATACGTCAAATAAACAGAAAAGCTAACTTTCATGTGCATAGACCGGTTAAGAACCGAGAGGGAGGACCCATTGCTGGTGTCGCCTTTAACGGAGGTGGCGGTTCGAGACAGTTGGGGCCTGATGACAATAACCCAGTAAGTGGCACTCAAATTCCCGAAGCATCCAACCACACCGTTCCTCTTCCACCACACAACTCATCAACAACACTCAATCAAAATCATCCCCCAACACAAATGCTCCTCAACACAAACTTCCCATCTCTCAGACTACCTATTTCGCCTCCGCTTTCAGTTTTATCTTCACCTCTAACCGAATGTCAGAACTCGCCACAGTCAGATAGCGACGACCTCTGCTCAGCCTGTAGAGGTACAGGCGAGTTTGTTTGCTGCGAGGGCTGTCCACGCGTTTTTCATCTACTTTGTTGTGATCCACCGCAGAAAAATGTTCCAGAGGGTTCGTTTTATTGTCATGAATGCACGGCTAGGTTGGGTCCCCAAGAAGATCCGGCCGTGGAGTCTTATTCAAGCCTTGGGCCGCTGTTCAAATCGCTCGAACGTATCAACCCTCGCGCATTTGCCCTCCCCCGAGAAACCCAGATTGCCTTTGAAGGTGTTACTGCCCGCGCAGATGGTTCGTATTCCGAGGAAGTCAAGAAATTTGCACTGTAAGTCTGACGCGTCCTTGTCGCGTAATTTGACGTTAACATCACGCAGGGCCAAAAATAGCGGTTATGGCCATCAGAAGCCTGACTACACCAAACTCTTTGATGCTGATCAGAAGCCCATTCTCTGTACGCAATGTGGTGTCTCAAGTGGCAATACGCGCCAGTTGCTGAAGTGCGACTTTTGTCACGCGCATTGGCATCTGGATTGCCTGGATCCGCCTCAAGCTAATCCACCCTATATCGGCATCGACGCATCTCATCGAGATGCGTGGCGCTGCCCACGACACATTGAACATGACTTACGCAGCGGTCTCCTTCGACATAACGATCTCAACCATCAACACAATGATGTTGAAATGGTCGACGCCGTGCCGTGTGCCCGGGTTGCGCGCAAGCTCCGGAAACCCAGGAATCCCGAGGTCGTCGAGCCAACATTCACACGTGGCATGCGCAACAATGGCTTGATTGAAGTGATCAATGACCCTGACGACGACACTGATGGTGAAGGCAACTATGTCTTTGGACAGGAGGAGTCCAAGGATCTCAACTCTAAGATCTTCCGTGTACCCGAGAAAGGCGTCATCCTTGACTTTGTCACCAAGGTGAAGAGGTCAGTACAATCGAAAACTCGAAGTGGCTTGAGATCCGATGCTAACGCAGTTTACAGTGACCGAGTGATGAAGAAAAAACAAACTCTCAAACCTGCGAAGAGAGCAGCGCAGCGAGACATGCCGGTGCAGGCCTTCCTCGCTCGTCCTATGCAACAGCAACAGGCAGCGCTTAATCTGGCACGACTGGCAAACCATGACAAAAACATAGCCTTGAGCGATACATCTATCAACGCGTTGCTTCTAAGTCTTACTGTAAGATCCCTTTCTGTACCCCACCATCATTGGTTTGATGATACATCGAGGCTAATTCACGTGAAACAGTCTGAAGCCCCCGAATCTGTCGTTACTGCCATTGACAATGCTGCACCTCCCCCAGTACTTGCAGACGAGCGCGCGCAGCTATTGAAGCTCCAGGAGCTCATTGCGCGCCGTCTCAACGGTTGAGGTATATTGGACCGATTAGGAGCCGAGAAGATTTAATCTCGTCATGACAACGCCACCTTCCATCCTAGTCCCGAGTCTGGACCATTCAAACCTCATCATGCCCTAAATACACGACACTCGTCGAAGTCCATCCCTGGAGGCGACGTGCAACTCCATGTTCTGCAGTATTCTCGGAGTTGGCTCGGAGCTCTCTCGCCTAGAGTCGACACGAACGCGCGGCGGAAAATGAACCCTAATCCATAACCTGTCCCAACCCCCCTTTTTACTCACCCTTAGCGACGGGTTCACCATCGTTTTGGGTGGGATCTGTACACAAGCTCTCTCTCTCTCTCTCTTGGGCGCTTCCATTCTTGTTTCTTTCGGTTTTCAACAAATTTGCCGCAGACATTCGCTCTCTTTTGATTGGTTGAGCGAATGCTGCAATGTATCACACTGCATAGCGAGGAGTCTGATTGACTTTGTGGACAAGTTTAGCTCTAGACCTGGAGCTTTTTGTTTGTGTCTGGCGTTCATCAAGGGTTGGAAAAAGTCTGCGTCGGTAGCAGTCTACATGCGTCCCTGTCCCTGTCCATCTTTTGTAGTCCAAAAATACACAGTGCTTGCTGGATTCTCCTGCGATTTTGTCTTCTTCTTCTCCTTCTACTACTACTACTACTACTTACTACTGGGGGCACTTGTACAATGAGATGACGGAAAGAGCAGACCATAATAATACCAAACTACTCATGAGATCATTTGGAATTTCAGCAAGTCATTCATTTGAGAGTTGGTAGGCCCGTGGGCCGTGGCACATCTACATAGTACGTTTCTCCGAACCCTCGATGTCATGCCCGATCAAGGTCAGTGGCATGCATGCAGGCAGTGACTCAATATTTCAATCTAAAAAAAAAATAAAAAAAAAAAAAATAAAAAAACAATAAATTGATTTTTCCCAGCGCGACCACACTCGGGCTTTGCTACCTGGTAGAAATAACTATGACAGCCATGCCCTTGTGGCCAAACATGCGTTTGACACGTCGCGCACACATTGCAAAACAAGCAAGGGTACGGAGTACATAGTATCAATAGTGACTACTGCCGTGTGAAGCTGACGATGGAAATCGCAAAGACAAAGGGGGTCACAAGACTACACGTGTTGGACGTCTGATTGGGCGTGGCTCATCTATGGGGCACGCCTAGTGCGACACGAAGATCCTCCGTTGGCACAAACTTGGCCGAGTCGTGTCACGCAGATCCACCCGTCTATATCTGGAGCCGCTGAAATGTTTGCAGAGAAGAAGAGGGGGGAAAAACGCAAAAGGCTAGAGAGGATAGAGGGAGGACAAGCTGATCAAGGCTTACAGCGGCCAAAGTAGCGTGGGTATAGGCAGCAGTCGCGAACAGTGTGTTGCTTGCAAAGCCAGGCAAGGAAGCGCTCCAGCCCAAGCCCGTAACCACCATGGGGAGAAGAGCCATACCTGGGGAGTTTGTCAGCAAGGATTTTTTTTTTCAAGTATATAACAGGATGTGTCGGATTGGATAACTTACTTGCGCTGGTCAGTGTACCAGTAGTACGCAGCAGGATCGATATTTTCCCTTGCAAAAGCAGCCATCAGTTCATCGTAGTTGTCCATTCTCATACTTCCTCCAATAATCTCTCCAACGCCGGGCATCAAGCAGTCTACACTCTCGGTGACTCGTGGGTCCTCCTTGTCTTTCAACATGTAGAAAGCCTTGATCTCTGTAGGGAAGTGAGTGAGGAAGATGGGTCGGTTGATGATATCAGTCATCCTTCGCTCAGCAGCTTCGGCGATATCGTCACCGAACTTATGTGGCTCGCCGTCTTCGTTGGGGATTTCGTGCTTTACAAGCCAGTCAATCGCATCTTGATATTTCATGCGCATGAACGGTCGCTCTGGCATCTTGAATTCAGGGTTTAGCTCCATGATGTGTTGCTTGACGATGGGATCTGACATGGTGACTTCGATAACACGGCACATTACTTCTTCCAAGTGGTTGAGAAGATCGTCGAAGTTGATATAGTCAAGCTCGCCTTCAATATGGGTGTACTCGGCCAAATGACGACGAGTCAATGACTTCTCTGCTCGGAATGATTTTTCAATGCAGTAAACATCTCCCATGGATGGCAGGCAGGTTTCCAGGTACAGCTGAGAGGATTGGGTAAGGTATGCCTCTTCGTTGTAGTAGTTGAACTTGAAAAGTGTAGCGCCGCCTTCAACCTGCGTCTGGACGAGGGCTGGCGGGCTGACTTTGCGTAGCCGCAGCTCCTTGAACACTTGATGAAAAGAATATTCGACGGCATCACGGACAATCATGACCTTGGAAGCAGTCTCACCACGGAGCGTAAGGTGTCGCAGGTCAAGTAGTGTCGCGTGCTCAGTGTCCTTGGATACCTTGTTAGTGATAGCATCGTCACCCCCCGCTGCTTTCCAGCCTTCTTGAATGTTGTAGTAGTCCGCATGTAATTCGCGGTTGTTTGGTGCATGTGCGCCCTCGGGGACCTCCTTCAACTCGCCCAAGATCTCGATGCTTGTCTCGCGGGTCAAGGTAAGGGCGTCGTACGTCTTCGCGAGCTTGCCGGTGAAGATGACCTGCATGTAGCCATAGCCATCTCGAAGTGTAATGAACATGACTTCCTTTTGTCTTCGCTCGCGATGAACCCTACCAAACACACGCACTCGTGTTCCTTTTTTGTCCTTGCCATCGCCGAGCGTGATTTTGCTTGGATCCCTGTCGTCGAGCTTGATCTTGATGGGCGCTGGCAGGCTCATGTCCTCTTCGAGCACAATATTCTTCGCTTCATCGAGAACAATGTTGCGGGCAGCCTCTTCTTTCATGCGTAGGGCGAGTAGTTCCTGCTCCTTGCTTGCCTTCTTCTTCTGTGTCTTTGCGTAATTGACTGCTTTCTTCATGGCTGCTTTGGCAGCATCTTTCCATTCCAACCGCGAAGCAGGGTCTGCGCCTTCTGCCAGCTCCCCTGTTACGCTTTTTCGTGTCTTGTATTTTGCAGTCTCGCCGCGGGTGAGGACGGCATATGCAAGTGTTTTGTATGGCAAATCCTGGTTGCCAATCTGCTCTTCCGAGTCGCGACCGACATCTTCGTCAATGTAGTAAGTATAGTCCTCCATGATGACTGTAATTGGGGCGAGATATGGTCTTGAGCAGTGTTTGGAGAGTTGTTGTGAACTGTTCTTAATATTTGAGTCACCCCGCCATGAGTCTAAATTAACCAACTAATTACCCCTCGGGGCTCGTGCGCGCATTTGTGAAGCACTACAAGTCTCGATAAGACCTCAACTCTAAACCCATAAGCTCCCTTATCTGTGGCTGGACAGTCAATTCATATACCCTGGGCCTTGCTTTGACGACGTGTATCTGAGGGACATCTCTACAGCAAAAGAATGCCATGAGCATAACAAAATGGACCATCCATGTCCTGCGAGTTGTGCATAGTCATATTACCTACCAACCATGTGTCATGTGCATTATTTCGAGGAGTATTCCGTGCAGATATTACGCCCATCTTCTAATGGGGTGGTCAGCTGAGATTGCGCCATCAAGCTCCAAATCTTGCTTTTCAATCTTGCTTTCAAACATAACTACCTAGGTAGGTAGGTATTGAAGTACACTTCGGAGCTGTTCCGCGCTGACAAAACGAGGCTGACATCATTTCATCCTCAAGGACCTGGAGACATAATTAAGAGCACATTCGCAACTTTAAGCTTTACTGAAGACACTCCAATCTTCATTCGATATACTCGCATACTGTCTCGCGTTTATAGCATGGCTGATCCCAGTCTTTACAACTATTCATCGCCATTGGAGGGTTACGAAGGCCTCGAGCCACTACCTAAGTATGCATCATCTCAAAGGCATATTTCAAGAGACAGAAGATTCCATCCATAACGAGCCATATTCGTGCTTGCTGATCTTTGGCAGTGACAAAGACGAAGACGACAAATCGTTTAAAAACCCACCCAGCAGGAAAAAAAGCGATGCATATAGCGCTTTCGTCTCGCCAATCGACAACGGTATCCGTGGAGGCTTCGAGTCAGTGTGATTTCAGCAGCTCAAGATTGTACTACGCTGATAAGTGGGCAGTGTTCACATTTATTATCTCCCATCTGATCCCGAGGAGACCAAATTTGCTACTCAGTTATGGGAACGAATACGTCGTGAATGTGAGACTTCCAATTTCTGATTATGATTTACAGCTAATGTGTATGTGCTCAGTTCCAGAACTGCGAATCTACAAAATTTGGGATAAACCCGTTGGCCCCCATACAATGGCCATGTTCGAGGTCATTCTGTTCACACCAGGTGATTAGGTTCCTGTATATCATTATATTGACTCCATGTTGATATTTTACAGAGCAGTTTGGCGCCTTTATACCTTGGCTTGTAATTAATCGTGGACCGTTGTCAGCCTTGATACATCCCAACACGGATGAGCAAGAAAGAGACCACACACAGAGGGCAACATGGATGGGTCATCCCCTCCCACTTAATCTTAGACTTTTCAAGAAGGCTGTTGCCGTATAAGACGCCCACACAGCAAATTGAACAATGCTGAAATATAAGAAAATGGAGACTGATATGTTACGATCGTGCGTAAGTCTCCGATGTATTGTACTCTGTGTGGTAAGGCCTTAGGACCCACAGCTCTGGACTTTCCAAACAATCAGACACAACGCGCTCGTGGATGCTCACGCTTGCAAGTATATCCTTCTTGTGTGGTATATTCGCTCTGTTTGGAACACGAAGATGCCTTCATCGCATCCGGTAACCTCGACGAGCTTTTCAGAAGAACGAACGCCTTACCCTCGTTTGCAAGATGTTGCCGCTAGCATCTTCATCCTTTGATGTCTCCTGCAGTGCCCTTTTTCTTTTTCTTGTCCTTCTTACCCTTCTTACGGTCTCTCTTCTTCAAGCCACTCATTCCAGTCTTACATGCTTCTGCATACCGTGTGAAAAATCCATCTAGATCTTCTGGGTTGATTAAAGTGCTTAACGTGGTCTTGTCTGTATTTCTCCTCTCCGTTCCGGCCCGTTTGGAGCTACTGTTGTTTGATGCGCGAATCAAAATGGGCAAAGGGATTTCAGGATGTGTGTCCCATAATGGATCGTCGGAAACTTTGGTAGGCGTGGGCGGTGTAGCATTCGAGTCGAACGTCAGGCGCTTTTGTGTGAGGTAGACACTACCATGGCCCTTTTTGCGGTTGTGCTCGAAGAGTTTCGTGAGTTGCACGAAGAACTGTAGACACGTGAGCTTAGTGCATGGTGTATTGTCAGAGGACTATGACTATACCTCATCATTGCTGAGATGTTCGCGACCCATTATGCTTTTTAATTGCGTATATGTGATGATTTGCTATGACCGCGCCATGGGTGTCGTATTGTGAGTTGGTGGGATGTCCAGTGCGGGCGACGGAGGCACGGGGAGAGTTGTCCAAAAACTCCGACATGGTCAACTTTTTTTCGACAATACTCACTCGCCTATCCCTTACAACATGCGCCAACTTTACGGAGGACCAAAATTGCCAAAGGAGCTACGGGACCAGTTTGGAGGTGTGTATCATGGCATTGTATGTTTATACGTGTTCTCACTATTGACTGCGAACAGACCCTGCCAACCATAGCAAGAAATTCGGCGTGCGCAATACACCGTTTAATCGCAAAGACAAGCGTAAGGCTGAGCGTGAAGAGAAAAGGTTACAAAAAGGCCCTACGAGGAAAGCGGCTTCGTCCGTGCCGCAGCGAACACAGCAAACAAGAAGACTAAAAGTAGAACATGAGCCTCAGTCAGATTCAGAAGAAGAGGAGATAGATTGGGACAATGTCACAGACGAAGGCACGCCCCCGCCAGTGCAGAACGAGCTACAGAAGCCTTTGAAGAGCATATTGAAGAGATCATCACCGCCAGCTGAAGATAAAACATCGTCCCAGCCCAAGTTATCGCGGTCGGTGAAGGATCGTCTCGCCCAGGATGATGCAGAAATCGCGGCGCTAGAAAAGAGACTAGGCAAGAAAGGAAAGAAGAAATCCAAAGGCTCTGAAAATGGGCTGGATGACATATTCGGCGATCTTGGTGGGTTCGACAGCGAAGACGACATCAATAACAAGCCGGTCAAAAGAAAAAGAGATGAGGACGATGCATGGCTGGCAAGCAAAAGGAAGAAGGCACTCGGCAACGCTTCAAAGAGTTCTGGCGATGAGAGCGAATCGGACGGCTCTGATATTGAAGAACTAGGTTCAGACAATAGCCTTGGTATGGCAGATGTCGATGGAGAGGTCGATGACCCTGCAAGCAACGATTTCGAATCTGAAGAGGGGGACCAGATCGAAGATAAGGAACGCATGTATGCCGCACAAACTCGAGTATGCGAGAATCCCTATACGGCACCGGTTGCTCCTAGTGCAGCCTCCCAATCAACGACGAAATATATACCTCCAGCTTTGAGAGGGCCACCGTCTTCTGATGCCGAGGCTTTATCGCGTCTTAAGCGGCAGATCCAGGGCCTTATCAATAGACTTTCGGAAGCCAACATACTATCCATCCTGCGCGATGTCGAACAAGTCTACCAGAACAATCCTAGAGGCTACGTCAACAGCACGCTCGTCGACTTACTTATGGGAATGCTTTCGGACCCAAGTGCCTTATTAGATACATTTCTCATACTGCATGCTAGTTTCATTGCTGCAGTCTATAAAGTTATTGGATCGGACTTCGGTGCTCAAATTGTAGAGCGCATTGTTTCAGAATTTGATCAATATTATCAGGAAAATAAGGCAGGCTCTGGAAAGCAAACCACAAACTTGATGTCGCTCGTGGCAGAGTTGTACACATTTCAAGTGGTTGGGAGCAATTTGATCTTTGATTTTGTCCGCTTCTTCCTTGCTGAGCTATCAGAAATCAATACCGAACTTCTTTTGAGAATAGTGCGAGCAGCCGGACCTCAGCTACGACAAGATGACCCGACGGCCTTGAAGGACATTGTTGTCTTGCTACAGAAATCAGTAGCTAAGACTAGTCAGCAAAATCTACCAGTACGCACGAAGTTTATGATTGAAACCATCAACGACCTCAAGAACAACCGTATGAAAACTGGTATTGCAGCATCGGCAATGTCACGGGAGCATACAACCAGGATGAAGAAGCAGCTAGGCACATTGAGTACGCGCAATCTAAAGGCCACTGAGCCACTGCGGATAGGACTCAAGGACATCAAAGAGACTGAGAAGAAAGGCAAGTGGTGGATGGTAGGGGCAAGCTGGCGCAACGATATCGTAGACGAAGCGGTTGCTGAAAATGTCAAATCTCCAAAAGAACAACAACAGATCAGACTAGACGACCAGGAAGAAGCCGGAGGCGTCGATTTGGTCGAACTTGCGCGCGAACAGCGTATGAATACCGACGTTCGCCGGGCTATATTCATTACTATCATGTCCGCCAGCGACTTCAAAGATGCTCAAATTCGCTTGAACAAGCTCAATCTCAAGAAATCCCAGGAAACAGAGATTCCGAGAGTTATTGTCCACTGTGCAGGTTCAGAGAAGACATACAATGCATACTATACCGTCCTGGCAAGGAAAGTCTGTGCAGATCATAAGATGCGCAAGAGTTTTCAATTTGCTCTCTGGGATATTTTTAAGAGGTTGGGGGAGAAACAGGATGTAGCCGAAGAATCTGATGGAGACGACGATGAACAAAAGAGGGACAACGAATCTTTACGAAAGCTTGTCAACCAGGGTAAACTCTATGGCACCCTGATTGGAAGGAAAGCTCTTCCAATAACCAGCCTCAAGAACCTCAATTTCCCCTATCTGCAGCCCAAAACCAAGACCTTTGTAGAAATCCTTCTAGTTACGACAATACTGGAATCACAAAAAAGCTCCAAAGAGAAACGTAACAGTAAGGCTTTGCTGGAAGTCTTTGTGGAGGTAGACCAAGCACCTGAGATGATTGCTGGCATTCAGTACTTCCTCAAGAAGGTCGTCGCTAAAACAGACATTGTCGAATCCACCGATAAGGAGACCATCAAGTGGGGTTGTAAAGACGTTATGGACATGCTGACTCGTGTGTTGGCAACAACGACGATGGAGGAGGATTAGTAAGGTGCTTGGTGTATGAAGTAGGGTAGGGTAGGTGGCGGCTTCAGTGGACTTCTTGAGCGAAGGTTCACGCCATGTTTGTAATTTAGACATTGGCTACGGCTAGTTATATGGAGTTCCTTAGCCATAGCATGGTACCCAAAATCTAGCAGCCTTTTCTCGTACTCTGCTCTGATCAAGTTATCATGTGCTGTCGATATATATACGGAGTAGTAGTAATCATGATGGGCTTCTGACTGTTGGCCACAACTGAGAGCTCGGACCGCTTGGTTAAGCCGCGAGAACCCAGCAGCTTTTCCGGCGGAAGCTTCCGTTGATTTGTGAAAAGCGTTGAATAAGTCCATCTCTACATCATCCATTGACGAGTGTCATCATAGCTGTGAGATTCACAGCCCTCTTGGTTCTCTCTCCGCCCATCCACTCAATCATGTTCCGATCACTGGCGCCGCGTGCCGTTCAAAGGGCGATACGCCCTGTCTCCAAGAGCACTTTCTGCGCACCCAACATCTACTTCCAGAACAGATTACGTCGAGGATACGCATCTGAGGCTGGTCAGTCGCATCTGCTGCGAGATTTATTTGTAGGCAGTAGCTGACAGTGGAACAGAGGAAAAAGACCTGGTCATCATTGGTGGCGGTGTTGCCGGCTATGTCGCAGCCATCAAGGCTGGACAGGCTGGCTTGAAGGTCAGCGGGGTTGAGTCGCAAGAACAGAACATGGCCACTGATTCAATGCTTCTAGGTCGCCTGTGTCGAGAAGCGCGGCTCCCTCGGCGGAACCTGCTTGAATGTCGGATGCATTCCCTCAAAATCACTTCTCAACAACTCGCACCTCTACCACCAAATCCTTCACGACACACAGGGTCGCGGCATCGAAGTCGGCGATGTCAAGCTCAACTTGCCCGCCATGATGAAGGCGAAGGACACCTCTGTTAGCGGGTTGACAAAAGGAATCGAGTTCCTATTTAAGAAGAACAATGTAGAGTACATCAAGGGCACCGGCGCTTTCCAGGACGAGCATACCATTGCGGTCAACCTTGTTGAAGGCGGCGAGACTACTGTTCGCGGAAAGAATATCCTCATTGCCACTGGCTCTGAGGCCACCCCATTCCCAGGCCTGACAATCGACGAGGAAAAGGTTATCACAAGCACTGGTGCTATTGCGCTGCAGGAAGTACCCAAGAAGATGACCGTCATTGGCGGTGGCATTATTGGTCTTGAGATGGTGAGATATTCTATCAGTCTGTCGCTGGAAGGCGTGAGGCTAATTCGAGACAGGCTTCTGTATGGTCACGTCTCGGCGCTGAAGTTACCGTGGTAGAGTTCCTGGGTCAGATTGGTGGCCCTGGTATGGATAACGAGATTGCGAAACAGAGCCAGAGGTTCCTTACAAAACAAGGCTTGAAATTCAAGCTCAACACCAAGGTAACCGCTGGTGAGATGCACGATGCTGGCGTCAAGGTCTCTGTTGAGGCTGCTAAGGGTGGAAAAGAGGAAACTGTAAGTCTGGCACACAGCAAATGTTTTGGATATTGATTAACAGATATAGCTTGATTCCGACGTTGTCCTAGTAGCTATTGGTCGCCGCCCGTACACTGCTGGTCTCGGTCTTGACAACATTGGGCTTGAGACCGACGAAAGGGGCCGCTTAATCATTGACCAGGAGTACCGCACCAAGATCCCCCATATCCGCGCGATTGGCGACTGCACATTTGGGCCCATGCTTGCCCACAAGGCTGAGGAGGAGGCGGTTGCAGCTATTGAGTACATCAGCAAGGGCTACGGTCACGTCAACTACGGTGCCATCCCTTCTGTCATGTACACTCACCCTGAGGTCGCATGGGTCGGCCAGAACGAGCAAGAACTGAAGGCTGCGGGTATCAAGTACAAGACTGGATCATTCCCCTTCTCCGCCAACTCAAGAGCAAAGACGAACCTCGACTCTGAGGGTATGGTCAAGATTCTTTCAGATGCTAGCACCGACAGGATATTGGGTATTCACATTATTGGTTCCAATGCTGGTGAAATGATTGCTGAGGGCACTCTTGCGCTTGAATACGGCGCCAGTTCAGAGGGTACGTCATATTTGATATTACAAGAGAGAAAAAGCAATGCTAATAGATTGGCAGACGTTGCCCGGACATGCCACGCTCATCCTACGCTCGCCGAGGCGTTTAAAGAGGCTGCAATGGCGACATATGACAAGGCTGTCCATTACTAGATTCCCAGCAATTGAGTTGTTTCCTTTCAGCATCAGCCGGCATGATTGAGATCTTGAGCTCTCGAGCGCGGGAGTCTGTGCATAGTAACCTGTAAAATATCTCTGATGCCTCATGCTTGTTTAAATGTATACCAGGTCCATGGTTTTCTCTTTCGTGCAACTAGTAATGTTTCGCCCTTGATCCCAGACTAGAGTGGTGGTGTTAAGGTTGATAGCCCCTGCTAGCGCCACGCGAGATGGCGCGCTCCGCTGCATCGCGACGCGTTCCGCTCTTTCAATTAGGTCATGCTCCTCTCATCTGCCATCAATTAACACTACTTCACAACTCGCCATGGGTATCACAGAACTTGAACAGAGATGCAACGTATTGCGTCAGGACCTAAAGGTTTGGGAGGCGAGCTTTGCGAAAGCTAACAATGGTCGGAAGGCCAGTCGTGATGACATCAAGGCGGACGCTGAAATTTGTACGCATTCGAAAACTCGTGCAATTACCATGTTTTAAACTCACTCTTCATAGCACAAAAGTACAAAGAATACAGCAAACTCAGAAGCAAGCTTTCTGCTCCTTCAGCTCCAGAGACGCCGTCAAAAAGGCATTCACGCCAAAGAAGTACCCGCGATGTTCAACAGACCCCGAAAGGACCTCCCAAAACCCTAGTATCCACGCCGTTGAAAAGGAAAAGAGAGGATGAGGATGTGGCAGAGGCAACACCCCAGTCACAACAGTTTTTGTCTCCACATGGACCAAGTTTTATAGGACCTACTCCACAGCGTGATGGTATTGTCTTGGGCCTGTTCGACCTCCTACCAGCAGGTACTCCAAGCAAAAGAAGGGCAGTATTAGGGGATGTGGAGGTCAACGTTGCACAAACACCAAGAAAGACACTACAACAGGCAGAAAGCGAAATGTCTCTGGAGTCTAGGGTGCGTGGAGAAAGGACGCCGTTGTCAGCTGGAAAAAGGTTTCTATTCAGTCAATTCATTACACCTAAGAAAAAGAAACTCGAAGAAGAAGGCACACCGAGTTCGATGTTGCGAGGGCTAGCCACACCTGCCTTTCTCCGGAGAAACAATGTGCTGAACGATATCGACGAAGCAGATGAAACTACGCCACGACCCGCGCCATGGAAACGGCGAGGACTAGGACGCAGCCTCAGTGCTATGGTGCAGGCCATGCAAAAAGACGAGGATGATCGCCTTGATGAAGAGGCGGACATTATGCGGGAACTCGAGATGGAAGAACGGGGTATCTCTATATCAAAACATGTTTCCATACCAGCTATACAAGTCCAAGACAGTCAAGTAGTGATGCCACTTGGTCCTGACCGAGGCATCGAGTCTGACGAAGACAACGACAACGAAGAGCGAGAAGTTGATCTAGACGGCAAGCCAAGGAAGGCATGGAAGAAGAAAGGTCTCAAACGGCAGACGAGACGGGTTATTAGTAAGGCGCCTTTGATTCCAGACAAGTCGTATGCTAATTGTCCATCAGTGCGCCCTAATCTTACAAAACCAAAATCTCATGCAGTAGAACAAACACAAGTCGATTCAGAAGATGACGGAAATATAGTTGCAGAGACACAAGCTGATCCTTTAGCCTATGGCGACGATGACGATGACGATGAGTCGGATTACGCAAGTGACGTCTCGCATACACCAAAGCGGCGCAAAGCTAAGCAGAAGAAAGGAGAGGACACAAAGGAGGCTCCAAAGGAAGGGGCATTGAAAACAGCTGGACGAAAGATCAAGGCTACTGCGCACGCAAATTACAGGAGACTCAAGATCAAGAGTGTCAAGGGCGCGAGCGGTGCAAAGGGTAAATTTGGTCGGAGAAGGTAGCAAACTACAGCAAGGAGTATGTGGAAGGCGATAATGATGCCTGGCTTGAGAGTAGGGCATTACGGTAACACAGGCTATGCAGCGCCGGGCCGGTCATCCAATCGGGCTGAGAGATGTAAACTTTTGCATGTAGCAAGTCAAGATATTCAGCACGGTGGTGCTCACTGCTGACCGGACAAAGTAATCAATCACGATTGCTGCTGTTCGCCACACCGTAAGACAATGTGACCGCATAAGTCATCTGTAAGAACAATGTCTGAGCGGTCGAAGTGCTGCAGCAGATCTCTACGCATGTAAAAGCAGATATTCCCTTGATAATCATTTAAAGTTTTTGTTTAGAACAAGTGCATGAAAATGGCCTACATCAGATATCGTACATTTGAGGGCACAAAGATGCAGGGGCAGCCAGTGAAGGTATACACGCCAAGCCAAGCACCTCCGAAAAGCTTCCGCACTCCGTCACGTCAAGCTCCGCCAAACCAGCCTGGCCATCCACTCGCCGCAACAAACATTACACTCGCATCTACCACTCTTCCTACACTGACTACGCGTCCATTGCCTACTTCTCTACCCACAAACACCGAATCACCGCGAGACATGGCTGAGAAGGAACTGTCAGCCGCACTCCAGCAGCTGCACCAGAGCCT
>SSBG01000013.1:0-19047 GCA_028220655.1 Shiraia bambusicola | reverse complement strand
CGCCGTTGTCAGCTGGAAAAAGGTTTCTATTCAGTCAATTCATTACACCTAAGAAAAAGAAACTCGAAGAAGAAGGCACACCGAGTTCGATGTTGCGAGGGCTAGCCACACCTGCCTTTCTCCGGAGAAACAATGTGCTGAACGATATCGACGAAGCAGATGAAACTACGCCACGACCCGCGCCATGGAAACGGCGAGGACTAGGACGCAGCCTCAGTGCTATGGTGCAGGCCATGCAAAAAGACGAGGATGATCGCCTTGATGAAGAGGCGGACATTATGCGGGAACTCGAGATGGAAGAACGGGGTATCTCTATATCAAAACATGTTTCCATACCAGCTATACAAGTCCAAGACAGTCAAGTAGTGATGCCACTTGGTCCTGACCGAGGCATCGAGTCTGACGAAGACAACGACAACGAAGAGCGAGAAGTTGATCTAGACGGCAAGCCAAGGAAGGCATGGAAGAAGAAAGGTCTCAAACGGCAGACGAGACGGGTTATTAGTAAGGCGCCTTTGATTCCAGACAAGTCGTATGCTAATTGTCCATCAGTGCGCCCTAATCTTACAAAACCAAAATCTCATGCAGTAGAACAAACACAAGTCGATTCAGAAGATGACGGAAATATAGTTGCAGAGACACAAGCTGATCCTTTAGCCTATGGCGACGATGACGATGACGATGAGTCGGATTACGCAAGTGACGTCTCGCATACACCAAAGCGGCGCAAAGCTAAGCAGAAGAAAGGAGAGGACACAAAGGAGGCTCCAAAGGAAGGGGCATTGAAAACAGCTGGACGAAAGATCAAGGCTACTGCGCACGCAAATTACAGGAGACTCAAGATCAAGAGTGTCAAGGGCGCGAGCGGTGCAAAGGGTAAATTTGGTCGGAGAAGGTAGCAAACTACAGCAAGGAGTATGTGGAAGGCGATAATGATGCCTGGCTTGAGAGTAGGGCATTACGGTAACACAGGCTATGCAGCGCCGGGCCGGTCATCCAATCGGGCTGAGAGATGTAAACTTTTGCATGTAGCAAGTCAAGATATTCAGCACGGTGGTGCTCACTGCTGACCGGACAAAGTAATCAATCACGATTGCTGCTGTTCGCCACACCGTAAGACAATGTGACCGCATAAGTCATCTGTAAGAACAATGTCTGAGCGGTCGAAGTGCTGCAGCAGATCTCTACGCATGTAAAAGCAGATATTCCCTTGATAATCATTTAAAGTTTTTGTTTAGAACAAGTGCATGAAAATGGCCTACATCAGATATCGTACATTTGAGGGCACAAAGATGCAGGGGCAGCCAGTGAAGGTATACACGCCAAGCCAAGCACCTCCGAAAAGCTTCCGCACTCCGTCACGTCAAGCTCCGCCAAACCAGCCTGGCCATCCACTCGCCGCAACAAACATTACACTCGCATCTACCACTCTTCCTACACTGACTACGCGTCCATTGCCTACTTCTCTACCCACAAACACCGAATCACCGCGAGACATGGCTGAGAAGGAACTGTCAGCCGCACTCCAGCAGCTGCACCAGAGCCTCCAATCGCACAACTATCAGCAATCAACGCAACTGTTGTCCAAGGCCAAGATTGCGCTTCTGAATATCAACGCGCTTATCCCACAAGAGAGGACGCCCCGGAAACATCTCCAGCTTGCGCGTGAGACGCTCGAGCTTGGCGCCATCATTTCCATCCGCCTCAAAGATACCGTATCCTTTACACGCTACTTCCAGCAACTACAGCCCTTCTACTCTCTCCCAGAATCAACACTGCCCAGCCAAGGCAGCAATTCCAGCAAAGTCACTGGGCTTTACTTGCTGTTGCTATTGAGCGAGGGCGACTATGCGGGGTTCCATACTCTGCTCGAGTCGCTAGAGGTGGCGGCTGCGCAGGACGGCAAAAAGCTAGAGGACGACCAGTCCATTCAGTACCCCATAAGGCTGGAGCAAGCCCTCATGGAGGGGAGCTATGACCGAGTTTGGGGCGAGACGAAGAGCGAGAGGGTACCCAGTGAGGAGTTTGGCCTGTTCACCGAGGTATGTTATATATAAACTACCCTCCATTTTTGACAGATGGGAGCTAACGCTACCAAAAAAAGATTCTCATCGGCACCATCCGTAAAGAGATAGCGTCTTGTAGCGAGCGTGCATACCCTTCCATTCCCGTTTCTGATGCCAAATCGCTCTTGTTCCTCGATTCGGAAGGCAGCGTTGTCAGCTTCGCCAAAGAGTGTGGGTGGGTTGTCAAGGATAGTAGGATATACTTCCCACAACAGGAAGATGACTATCTGAGCAAGGATATTTTGGTGACAAGCGACCAAGTCATTGAGAACACGTTGGGCTATGCGAGAGAATTGGAGACCATTGTCTAAGTCGCTCCGTGGTGCATATTGACGATTGTGGGTCAGAGGGAAGCAGTGGAAGACAAGAAACGGTAGGTGGCTGTACATGAGCACGCCTTCAACAAGACGCATGGTGGCAAGCATTATATAGAATCCAATGGCAAAGAGCGATCGCCGAGACACTGGGAGCAGCAAGCACCCTTCCACGAACGTAGTCACGTATAAACGTTTGTCAAATTTGGCCAGCTATCATAACACAGTGCTCTATTCACGAAAGCGAAGAAAAAAGATATAGATGTTGAGTTGAAGCTCATTCAGCTATAAAGTGATGATCGCCAGCCCATGTCCGATTCAGCACACATCTACATGCCAAAGTGAAAGTATGAACTCCCACCACCAGCCTGTCGTGCCATAAGAAGGCCAGTCTTGATACCCCTCCATCGTGCCTGAGCTGTTGTCGGATGCAGCCATGAACCGTAAGAAAACCGTCTCCCTCCTCTCGCCTCGCACCCAGCCTAGATAGCGTACTTTCGAGTCCACTCACGCGCCGTCGATTCGTACCGAGATCGGTCGGTCTTGTAGACGTGTGCAATCTCAGGGACAAGCGGGTCATCGGGATTGGGGTCTGTCAGCATCGAGCAAATACTCAGCAGCACTATAGTAAGTTAGCCTTTGGTGCTCCTCATGATTATGATGTTACAAACGAGGCGACATACCCTTTGAGATGGTCAAGGCAGGGCTCCACTGGTCTCGCAGAATGTCCAAACAGATACTGCCATTGGAGTTGATGTTGGGGTGATAGATGCGGGTGGTGAAGTTAACCTTTGGTGGCTTAAAAGGATAGTCTGTGGGAAAGTGGATCGCTAGGAAGAAGACGCCGCCAGAGTATGGTGAGTCGCTCTGTTCATCTCGTTAGTAGTGCTAGGGGTGACGGGGTCAAAGGCGTGGGTATGCTGCGGCTCGCAAGGTTCCGGAGGGAGTACGTACAGGGCCCATGATGGTTGCTTGCCAGTGGAACTAGAGCACTGTTAGTAATAATCCTTGTAGAATGTCAAGGCTGGAGTTTGTAATGGTGCAAATCAGCCAGGCTGCAGCTTCAAGAAGCGCACGGCGGGAAGAGAAGGATGAAGAAGAGAGCGACGTACCAGGTCGTCTCCAATAGGGCCAGCTGAGCAGGAAGACGGGGGGTCACTGCAAAGGTAAAGTCAACCAAATATGCCCTTGCGGCCATGAACGCGGGGTTTTGCTGGTAGGGCTATGCTGCCATGTGCATGCAAAAGACGCCCCGCAGTCGCAGGGTGTCATGCGAGCAGAGCAGGCAGGCAGGCAAAAGCCTCGCCTTTGAGGAAGAGCAGAAGCGACGACGTACCGGCCCAGATCTGTGAGCTCCTTGTTGATACGCTTGAGAGCCATAGTAGCGTGTGTATGTGTGTGTGTGTGTGTGTGTGTTTGCAGTGGTGTTGCTGTTGTTTTTGGGTGAGGGGTGGTCGTTATGGCGTGTTGTAGTGTGTGCGAGAGTGAGAGAGGGAGAGAGAGAGAGAGAGAGAGAGAGCGTGTGTGGTGCTGAAGAGTTGAAGTGGGATGTCTGCTCGCAGCAGGGCGGCGGTTAGCGTTGGGTCCTAGAGAAAAGGCAGCTCCAACAGCGGCGGCGTATCAGCAAAAAAGGCCGGCGGGACGCTGCGCCTCACAGGCCCTCACTTACCTTGTAACTATATGCACGCAGCACCTAGGTATGTATGCCGCTCACTTGTCTTCAACTCTGGATTATCAAAAGAAGTGGAAAAGGAAGAGGACCAGGGCGGAGCGGTGGCGGCGGTTTGTATTTATCAACTACGGAGTGCTTAACTAACTGTTAACGTTAGTTAGTGACTATGGAACCCGCCGCACGGGCGAAACAGGCACGTGACAAGCACCCGAGGAAAATTATTCACTGGCGTTTCTTGGATCCTGACCAAGGAATTACACAACAACTCGCCCTGCCTGCAGAAGTGGCAACTGGTGGAACTGCGCAGAAGTTCCATACATGCATCCTCATTCACACCCGCACTCACACCCCCATTGAATCTGCTGACACATACACATGCACAATCACAATTTCATTACTTAGCGCTGCCTTTTGCCCCTTCGTTGTGTCCGCAAAAGTGGAGTCGGCTTGCGCGATGCATGCAACAATCAGTCGTGAGACCATCCACGTTGGAAGCGAATCCAAACATGCTGTTTGGGCTCGCGTCTTGTCTACCTATTTTCCATTCATCTGCATGATGCACTAGGCCGCTAGTTACGGCAGACTCGCAGCATGGCGCCCTGGTTGGCCGTTACCATGTGACGTCGTGGGTGCTGGTATTGTTATTGTACAACTACTCCCTACAACTTCCTCATCCCCGGGGCCGACTTGACCAAGCCACGCCCAAAATCAACAGAATCCTTGGATGCCAGTAATTGCACGCCCAAGAATCAAGGCTGGGTATGTCAAATTAGCCCAGAGCTGGGGGACGATGATGCAGGTACTCACAGTGGATGTCGCTTTGACCTTCGTAAGTCTGCGTGACAAATAAGTTGGCGACATGTCTTCCAATACCGTATTCGTCCGATACTGCATTTCCGCCAAACACTTCCTGGAGCCTGGAGACAAAAGTATCAGCTTGTCTTGCTCCCAACCAAGACACGTGGTTGCATGACTTACGTTCGCGCGTTGGCCAAAGCACGATCACAATTCTGCCTTTTGATCATAGAAATCATCTCAGGTGCAGCCTTTCCTTCGTCCTTCAACCTGCCAACTTGATAAGCAGCAAGGATGCCATATGCAGCATCGGTTGTTGCATCAGCCAGCTTCTTCTGCACTAGCTGATACTTTGCAATTGGGTTACCTTTGAACTGCTTCCTTTCCAGAGCATACTCTCTGGTTCTTGATATACAATCTTCAAGTGCGCCTATAGTTCCCCATGCAATGCCGTATCTTGCCGTGTTCAAGCAGCTGAATGGTCCACGAAGACCTTCCACTTCTGGGAACATGTTTGCTTCTGGTACAGGGCACTCATCGAGCTGAATCATGCCAGTAAGGGAAGCTCTCAAGCCATTCTTATTCTTGATCGCCGGTGTCTGAAGAGTACCAGGCGGACATTGATCACGTTCGATAACAAAGCCTCGGATCTTGCCTGTGCTCTGGAGCTTCGCCCATACTAAAAGCACATCAGCAATGGGCGAATTTGTAATCCACGTCTTTGCACCAGAAAGAGAGTAATAGCCCTTCTTCGTTGGATGTGGCTTGGCTGTAGTCTCCATGGACCCAGGATCTGATCCATGGTTCGGTTCAGTGAGACCGAAGCAGCCCAGTAATTTACCCTTTGCCATCTGTGGCAGTAGACGCTCTTTGAGCTCCTCAGCTCCAAATTCTTCAATTCCACCCATGGCAAGCGAGCTTTGCACGGAGTACCCAGATCGGTACCCTGAATCGACCCTCTCAACTGCTCGCGTGATCAAACCGGCTGCGACACTACTGACACCTGCACACCCGTAGCCTTGAATGCTTGCACCTAGAAGACCGAGCTCACCCATCTCCATAATAATCTTCCGGTCAAAGTCCTCATTACGGTATGCCTCTGACATGTGTTAACAAAACATGGAAACAGTCTTCAAAGCAATACCCTACATACCTAGCACCCTGGGGAGCATACGCTCTTGACAGTAAGCTTCAGCAGTCTCTGAAATTGCCTGTTCCTCCTCTGTGAATAATGATTTGGCATTCAATGGATCTGTCCAGTCGAAAGACACTGGAGTATGCATGTATCGCTTCCCCAGGGCTGCAGGGCGCACTGCGGTTCTGGATTGCCTGGTGGCATATCTGCATAGAGAATGTAGCATGGTCGTAAGAAGTTGACGGAAATGATGTAGTCTAGCAGAGACCAAGGATGAATATTTGTAGTGCCTAGGCGTAGGACTGTGTGTCAACATCCATTGGGTGATGATGTCCTCGGCGGAAAACCCCACAATCAAAAGTACCGCGGCTCGGAACTTTGCCGATGTGTAAGTGTAACTAGTTATCTCGATGGCAAGTTGGCGTCATCGCATCCAGTCTGGGCTCTGGAGTACCTATTGATCACTAGTAATACTTACAGAGTACGTAGGCCTTGGATTGAATCTAGAATTTGTCAAGTGCAAGCCACCCAGATCAGTCAGCACCACGCCAGCAGCTTCTCGAGGGAAAGTGTCCAGAAATTGGACGTCGTGATTGCGCGAATCCCTGTGGTTACTAGGTAATAGGTAGTTAACCAACTACGCGTCGAGACGTGACGTTCGCGATCGTCACCTCTCCAACCTCCCCCGCGACGACTGCATACGCTTCGTTAGCACAGCAATTCCTTGCTCGTCCGTCTACTCCGTACTCCGTATTGTCTGGCAATTTACAAAGTAGCTTGGGATTCTTCAACAACCGCAAAATATGGGTATCAAACATTTATATCAGCTCATTCAAGAGCACGCTCCAGATGCTGTCAAAACTGGCGAGATCAAGAATCAGTTTGGTCGCAAAGTGGCTATTGTAAGTGAACAACTTCTCCGCAGAGCAACTCAGGTCACTAATAGGAGCCGTAGGATGCGTAAGCAATTGTCAAGCTATACTTGCGCAACGCAGCTGACCAGATTCAGTTCTATGAGCATATACTCCTTCCTCATCGCCGTGCGCTCCGATGGCCAACAACTCATGTCCGACACTGGTGAAACCACCTCACATCTAATAGGCCTATTTTACCGCACTCTTCGTATGGTCGAAAACGGCATCAAGCCTCTCTACGTCTTCGATGGTGCTCCGCCAAAACTGAAATCCGGCGAGCTCGCAAAGCGTTTCCAGCGCAAGACTGAAGCCCATGCTGCAGCGGAAGAAGCAAAGGAAACTGGCACATCAGAAGATGTAGAGAAGTTCTCGCGTCGGACAGTCAGAGTCACAAGGGAGCACAATGAGGAGTGTCAACGCTTGCTAAAGCTTATGGGCATCCCCTTCATCGTAGCGCCTACTGAAGCTGAGGCGCAGTGTGCAGTACTCGCGCGAGGAGGCAAAGTATATGCAGCAGCGAGCGAGGATATGGACACACTCACATTCAACACACCTATTCTCCTGAGGCATCTGACATTTAGTGAGCAACGGAAAGAACCTATTCTAGAGATTCACCTGGACAAGGTGCTCGAGGGACTGGACATGGGTCGGGAGCAGGTGAGTATCATCGCATCGTGATTATCAACCAGAGGATTCGAATAGTAACCTTTTTTACAGTTTATCGACTTATGTATCCTCCTCGGTTGCGACTACCTCGACCCTATCAAGGGTATTGGCCCATCTACTGCTATCAAGCTGATCCGCGACCACAAGAATCTCGAAGGTGTAGTGGAACACCTAAGGTCAAACGAAAAGAAGAAAATGACCATTCCCGAAGACTGGCCATTTGAAGACGCTCGATTACTCTTCCTCGAGCCCGACGTACGACCTGCTGATGCGCCCGAATGTGATTTCAAGTGGGAAGCGCCCGACATTGAAGGCCTTGTCAAGTTCCTTGTTGAAGAGAAGCATTTCAACGAGGATCGCGTCCGGAATGGCGCGGCCAAATTGCAAAAGAATATGAAGACTGCACAGCAAAGTCGGTTGGAAGGCTTTTTCAAACCAATTGAGAAGACGGCGGAAGAGAAGGCGAGCTTGAAGCGCAAAGCCGAGGAGAAGCTGAATGAAAAAAAGAAGAAACAAAAGGAAGATGCAAAGGCGAAGAAGCAGGCCAAGGCAAAGCCAAGGTAATGCTCGTGCAGAAATCAGCGTTTCATTCGAGTTGGGATTCAGGGCTGGTGAATGCATGCTTTAGGTGGCGTACAGGCGTTCATGTGGCGTTTCCAGATGATTTGATTCCTTCAACTTGGCTACGTACAATCAACCATCACGTAGCACATGCGGGAATCCCGGGTTTCAATCCACAGCCCTATATCCATGTCTTGCGCAAGCAAATAAGCAAACCTTCATGTCGTTTCGCACTTGCTCGTCATTTCTATACAGTTCACTAACAGATGCGCCACCAGATGCTCGTGACATGTACTTTTTTATTAACATACACTTCTACTGCGCCTTCGCCCATGCAAGCTCAAAACAAGTCAAGCAGGTCTTGATTACTCTTCTTCGCTGTTCCACCACCTGCTTGTTGCTGTGGAGGCGGAGACTGGTTTGTTTGCACACTCATACTTGCAAAACCATTCATCAGATCATCATTGGTCATTTGGGCGCTCGCAGCAGCAGCAGCTCCTCCTCCTCCTCCATCACCGAATAAGCCTAGAAGATCGTCCATATTCGATTGTGGCTGTGCTGTAGCACTGCTTTCGGGCGACGCGACTCGTTGTGGCGTACCTGATAAGCCTTCAAGACCAGACTCGCCTTGTCCTGGTGCCTTCTGCATAGAAGCTGGTGCGGACCCATCAAAGTCAATATCGAGAAGATTTTCAATGTTATTTTGTGGTGGTGCATTGCCGCTAACTGCTGCTGCGGCGGCGGCTGCGGCAATAGGGTTTTCCCTCGCCTCTTGTTCTTGTTCTTCAATCGCAGCTCTTTGCATGGCCTCCGCACCAAAGCGGCCTTGACCAAGGAATGCCTCGGGGGGTTTGTGGTAGACTGAGGCGAGGGTAGATAACTCCGCAAGCAGTGTATCCAGGAGTTGGGGTGGTAAAGACCTGATGGTTGAGGTAATGGGTGGCTTGTCGGAAAGCACAATGCTCTGCGTTGTGAGTTAGTATCCGTCTCTAGTACTATTGAATTATTCCTACCTTTGCGACCTCAGGGTCACTCGATAGTAGTCTCCAGTAGACATAAGCACGGTCTCGAATATCAGGATTGTCGTTCTCTGCCGTTGCAGCTTGCAGAACCTTGGTAACAAGGCCCTGTGCTTGATCCGGCTTCTTAAGGAACAACTTGACGACTGCAGTGAGGATCTGAAGTTGTGTCTAGACATTGTAAGCACAGCCTACACAATCAGACTGCGAACCTGACGTACCTGCATGAATTCTTCGCTAAAGGTGTCCACAAAATTAGCAAGGATCTCTCCAGCATTATTGATCTTTTCAGCGTGTTCTCCAACAATCCAGATTAGCGACGCTCTCGCATTGGGCTCGTCCAGTTCGTCGATACATTGGCAGAGCGTTGGTATAATGCCATTGTATCCTGAATATTTGCGGAAGATGTCCTTGATGACTACGATTGCCTCTTGAACAACGTAGCTCACTTTCGTGTTGATGAGGTCGAGCAGTGTCTTGACACAGTTCTCACTAGCGCTTTCAATTTTGATAGCCACTTGACCGATGGCTTTGACTGCTCGTCGGACAAAGTCCATATCGACTTCCATGGCATATTCCTTCAGCTCAGCCAGTAGTTGTTCGACATTCTTGTCGTTCGCTATCCGTACCATAATCTCCAATTTCTGCATCTTGAGATATGGCGGATCATTGTATTTGCAAAAGAACACACGCATCTCTTTACTCAGTATGTCGGGCTGTTTCTGAAGAAGGAGGTCGATGTTTCGTAATGCAACATACTGAACTTCGGGTTGAGATGATACCAGCGTCACTATGCTAGGTTAACAATAGTTCAACCGTAGTCGATTGGAACGCCGTACCTAGAGGAGGAGCCATTTTCTTGGTGTAGGATTTTGCTAGTTCAGGCGAAATGTACTTCATGTGCAGGAAAACTACTTTGACTGCCGCCAACACAACACTAGGATTAACGTGCTGGAACTGAGGAACAACTCTTTCGCAAATGTGTTCGACTTCCTTGACATCTGATGCTTTATAATCTGCTAGTGTGGTGAGTATAGTCACCCTTCCCCATTCAGTACATTCGTTTAGTGCTAGGAGCATCTTCTTAAGCGTAGTCGATGTGATGCTGAGAGCATTTGTTTCTGGTGCAGTCTCCTGGATTTCTACGAGTGCAGTGACGGAATTGGCGACTACCATGGGGTTGGGATCTCCAACCAATTCTTGTAGCTGTTCAAGGAACCCATTCTCCAGGGCCATTTGAGGCGCGAGGTCGAACAGCTTCGCAACGCAAAGTGCTGCAGTCTTCCGAACATATGGAGATTCATCTCTAAGTGTTTTCCGCAGCGGCTCTTCCATATAGTCCACCATCTTGTCCACACGAATACAGCCCATGGTCCGTATCGCAAGCGCCCGGATCAAGGGATTGGGATCTTCTGAGTCTTGGACAAATGTATTTACAGCGAGAATACACAAGTCGGGATGGGATTTGGCATAGTTCCTATAGTACCATTAGTTTATCCCCTAGCTCAATCATACATAAGACCCACATGAGATACAGATAAACCAGCTTCTTCTGGTCTAAGTCTGCTGTTGCAATGTTCTTTAGCACGTCAGGAAACAGCGCAGACACATCCTTGCCCAGTGTCATGGACATAATGGTCTTCTGTATAGCTTCCTTCCTAAATTTCTACTTAATATAATCGCGATGGGGAGAGTTCCGCTGGCAATTCTCACCGTTCGTAGGCATATTGGGAGCTACACGGGCGGTCAGTAATGAACAGCTATGCCCCTTGGATGGTCTCGTACACCAAGCCTGCCCTCAACTCAAAGGTTTCGCCTTTCCTTGGCACCGCAAAGGCGCCTCTTATCCGATTGACAGCCATATTTGCGCGGGATGTCTCGAGCGAACGACCTCCGCCGAGCCCCTCCTACACTAGCACTTTGTCCTTCTTCAGTATGCGGTCGTGGTTTCCGATCGGTGTTTGGCGCAGAGTGGTTGAAAGCGCTGCAATGATGGTTGGTTGTAAAGGGAGGCACGGAGGGTCTAGCGTTGGTAGATGTGTGACTTCTGGTATGTGTTGTGTGTTGGGCCTGTGGTTTTACACTCCCTTCATGGAAGGTGCCTACGTGGCCCGTGCGCAATCCCGCACCTCAAGAGTCGAGAGTCCAGTGACTGCATACTAGAAACACCAAATATTATATCCAATATGGTGCGTATGGTCTCAGAAAATTGTTTTGTACTCAAATCTAATCCTTCCAAGCCATCGAACCTCCCTAATTTAAGGCGTCTCTTTGTTGACGCCCGCTCTGACGCGGAAGAGAGCGCATACTCAAGAAACGCTGTAAGTTTTCGGTGGTATTCGCACGCCATGACCAAAACATTGACTGTATTGCTTAGTTCTACAATCTCGCCATATTCATGTCTTCCGTCGCTGTTTTCAGTCTCGTAGCTCAGCGTATGGCTACAAAAGCTTCGCCTAGCTACTAATCAAATCTTCGCTACCAGCTGTGCATGTTAAGGCCACCACGATGACTCAAAGGCTCTCACGTGTGCAAATAACAGGATATATAAGGCAGATCAGTCCCGAATTTTCAGTCATTCAGTATTCCAGATATGATGGCACCATCTTCAACCCAGGGCCAGGATGCACGGCGTACTCCATCACGTGGACCGCCTGCTTTACCAAACGAATTATGGTTTCAGATACTAGAGTACGCCAGGACTCCTCAAGATCTTGAGAATCTATGGGCCCACGTACGCCCAGTATCGCGATTGTTCAGAAATTACGTCGAGCGTCTTTTCGTAACCACCCATCTCTCACGCTTCGCCTTCTCTCTTTCACTTCCGCTACGACAGCCCAACACAGGTTCCATATGGTCAGGCGCTATTCCAAATGCGCAAATCATCATGGGATTTGAAAGATTCGCCAATGACCCGCGCTTTGCATTGTTCGTAACACCATCTGTGCTCAAAAGAGAAGATCAAATGTGGACTGTGGAATCGCTGAGAGCAATGGATATACTGCCCAAGGAAAGATTGATGGAAGCACCTGTGTGGCTGTTTGTTGATAGCAATATCATGGCCGGGCTGCCTTTAAATATTTCAAAGCATATCGAGTGGGACCAGGAAAGGAAAGCGTGGGCTTGGACAATTGAGTGGAAGCCATTAGTCGTACGCTTCTATGCCGCAAAAGTCCAAGCTAGATTGAAGAAGCCGACACGAAACCATGGAGTAAATCGATCCTCCTAATATAGGACAGGTGACTGGGAAGCAAGAGCTTAAGCAATGCAACCTCAGTATGACTGCTGCTTTTGGTCAAACCTCCACCTCCCCCACCCCCCACACCCCTTTTGCACACCGTGTACAGGTCCACCTTAATAGCATAATATTCCTGGGTATATCAGACGTCAGTAATACTTTTCAGATTTGGTCTGGTCATCCGAATCTTGATACAAGCCCTGACCATCTGGCCGGAGTCCTGACGCGTACCTGTTTCATAAGGCTCGCATTATAACCAAGACTCGCACAAGAGCACCTTACTCAAGGTACACAACAGCAAAGTCAAGCAGGTTATTGTGGCAATAGTAACTGAAAATAATCTTACATTCCGTCTACAGTAGTATACTATCAAGACCCGCATGAAAAAGGAAATTCCCCACGCCCACTCAGAACCGGTCCCAATGAAGCGCTGCACTCCATTCTCCGTAGAGTGTGACCTTCTCACATCAGGCCCATCCAGGGACTAAGTGCGGTCTATGTCAATAAAATTCCAGTTTTTTTGTCGAAGGTGAAATTGTACCATTACCATCACATACGATGCATCAAGCCGACTCTCCATCTAAAGCTGTTCTCCTATACTCCGTACTCTCTATCGGTTCTGGCTGGTTGCGCATTTAGGCTACAAAGTCGCGCATAGCGAACTTGGGTCGGTTGAATCGTCCACGACCGCGTCCTCCATTGTTGCCGCCATTGTTACCACCGTTGTTGCCGCCCTTGTTGCCACCGTTGTTGCCACCGTTGTTGCCGCCCTTGTTGCCGCCATTGTTGCCGCCATTGTTGCCGCCATTGTTGTTGCCGCCACCATTTCCACCAACAGTGAACCTGATGCAGTCATCCTGAGCACCACGTTGAGCAACCGGCATGATGACGGGGGCGTGATTGCTGGAAGCAGTCAAGGAGCAGACACGGTAGAGACCATTAGGTAGACCATCGTTTAGATCAGCACTGAGCAAACCTTGGCCATTTCCATTGTCGTTGATGCCCTTGAAGAAAGCAAAATTTTCGGCATTGAGGGCATTCTGCGGCTGTTTCTGGCCACCAAGGTCCTGGACAGTAATGTGGGTGTGTCCAACGATCTGGCCACCGTTCAATTGCTGAGGAGCAGCATAGTAAGTCACGTCGGGGTTCGTGAAACTACCCGCTTGGAGATTGGCGATCTTGACTGAGAATGTGATCTTCTTGTTGGCTGGAATGGTCTCTCCATCCTTGGGGCTCTGAATGATAGCAGAAACCATACGGTTAGCTGCAGGAATATCTCCCATGACTGTACATGATTAGACTTGAACTATTGCTACAAGCTTGCCCAAAACTTACCAATACCATTGCAAGAGCCCTGGCGAATCTGAAGACCATTGGTCTTTTTTTTTCCGTTACAAAAGTTGATAAAGTTGGCGGCATCACTAGTGTTAGTTAGTATTTTGATCAACCATTATACAGCTGTCAACCCACGTTAAAGAAGCAGCCTGACCATTCTCAGCACCGCCTTGTTGACCATTCTTGTTGCTATTCTCCTGGACGTTTTGTGGGTTCAATTTCAAGGCGTTGTTGTTGCCTCCATTATTGCCCCCATTGTTGCCTCCATTGTTCCCGCCTTTATTCCCTCCATTGTTACCACCCCGATTGCCGCCATTTTGAGCCTGAACGACACCAGCTACAAGCAACACGGATAACAATGTAGAGAGATGCATTTTGATAGAGCGTGGGGATAGATAACTGCAGGCAGTTGACTAGAAAGTAATATAAAAAAAGAGTGACTCCGGCTGGCGGTGGATTACAAAACCAGACACGTTCAACGTGATCTGGGAAATGATTAGAGGAAGGAAGGTAAAGGAATGTAACCCTCAATAGACAAACCTCGAGTATGGAAGAATTAACAACGGAGGATGGTGGAAGTCAAATATCAGGCGACGACCTGCAGAGCCTTTATGTCCTTGGCGATTTAGAAGCCGTTCAAATGCCATGCCAGGCGGCTCATCGTTCCTTGGGCATGAAACTTATGATGAAGGCCAACATGTCGCAGAGCTGCCATACAAGCCAGCCTAAAATTTGCGCACGGAGCGCAGGTGTTGACAGGCGCCATGTTCTTGACTGAGGCCGTTAACGTAGCCTTGGCCGTAGGATTCTACGTAAGGCATTGAAGAGAGGCTGTCTGGAAACCGGTCACGTCTGAAGTCTGAAGAAGCTCTGACACGGAGAGTGGGAAATGGTGGCGCTAAACCGCTTGCCGCCCACCGATCCTAGTCCCTTACCTGATTCGTCTTTCGGGATCATTTCAAAGACTCCAAGCTCAAACCTCTCTGATGTCTTACCATGCGAGGAATTAGTAGCCGGTAGCACTGCAGGAATGTCTGGCTGACCCCGACCCTCGTGCTTTCAGTATCTTCCCCGTTGTTGCGGAGCGAGGGAGCATAACCTTGTCATGCGGCGCGTGTCAGTAACTAGTTACTTGGTTAACCCTCGCAATGTGATTGGCGACACAGAATGTGCAATCCACTTCGCATCATTATCGACATTACTGCAAGTGACTTCTCCAGCTGGTAGTATGACGCCTGGTTCCTGCAGCAGAGGACAAACGTAGTGTGTTCTTTTCGGATGTCGCCATCACGTTTGTCCAAGCTCTACTCAATTTCCTGTCCCAGAAACCATAACTCCTAGGTAGGTAGGTACAATGAGAACTCCTTGGTGCCCACCTGAATAGGTAACTAGGTCTTCTGCTCGATGAGAAGCACAGAATCTCGGAGTTGCGGCTCAAACTCACAATTCATTCAGCCTTGGCTACTCAGCTTGGCCTCGAGCCAAGATATGTTTCGTTGTGCCATACGCGGTAAGGTTTCTAATGTGATGGGGTCTATAAAGTAATGGCCTCACTTTTTTCTTTCAAAAGATCGACGAGATGACCCACGTTTTCACCCCGAAATCTCGGACAGGCTGCAAAAATTGAAGTGTACAGAAACGTCGCCCGTTACATGACAGAGAACGACTGTAGTTGACAGTGACAGCTGTAACATTTGGGATCCACGACATCATCGACCAGGCATTCAGGCCTCTAACACAATATCAAAGCTCAATCTTTCGCCAGCCCCGCCGTTAATACCGCAATACCGTCCCAGCTCACTGCTTTTCTAATTTGTCATCTGTAGTTCGTTGGAAAACCTTCCTCAAGCCTATTCTTACCGCCTTCTGATCCACCCCATACATTAATACCAAGAAAATCCGGGATTATGGAATGTCATGTTCTGGAACGTCAGCGTGTGTCATTAAACATTAACTGTCCAGCCCCCCTCGGCTTGTTAATCGTCCTTCCATCACTTGTACAGCACTTCCCCCTAGATATACTTTCGAAATTGACTTGTCTTTCGCCATTTCAACATCCACCAAAATCTCGCTGCGCCGCCCCATTTCAACTCCCTGGGTTATCTCGTACTTCTCTGTCTGCCCCGAGCCACCTTTCTGTAATGACAGGTACGCCGCCAGATCCGATGCCGCACTGCCTGTTGCCGGATCTTCCAGAGGTCCCTCGATCATCCTCGTCCGAATAGTCACCGCACCGTCCTTGGTCACTCCTGTACGAACAAAGTAGTATGTGCCAACAAGAGTGTCCGCCCAGTCCTGGTCAAGATGCTCGATTGTAAGGCTCTTATTGGCCAAAGATATCAGCTCCAGTGCCTGCAAGCTTTCAAGCTCGACTAGCACAAATGTCATACCCTTCACAATGGAGACTATGGCAAAATCACTGCCTACTTTGATTTGCTTCTCTGAGTGGGCAGCTGCAAGTCTAGCTTGTACTTGAAATAATTCGTTTCTTGTCCATCTCTTGCTGTGGATATGGCTAGGATACTTTTGTCAGCTATGCATTCATCTCTTAGGCACAAGGGAAACAGACACATTATGAGGAATGGCTGCTCGTGTGGTCTTTTGAGCCACATTGTAGCGCAAGCCCACAGGTCCGGCTTTCAACTTGAAGCTTGCTTCGATGACTCCATCTTTGATGCCATGCTCTTTTGCAGTCCTTGAGAGCACGTAGCAAGCGGTACCAATTGTTGGGTGCCCAGCGAAAGGTAATTCTTTTGTGGTCATGAAGATGTCGACCGTCCACGGATCATTATATCCATGAGCATCATGCTTCTCATATAAGAATGAAGTCTCTGAGAGATTGAATTCGCGCGCGATAGCCTGCTTTTGCTGTTGGCTCACACTGATGCCTGCGGGAACGCGTACAATTGCGAGAGGGTTGCCCTCATATGGCGTGGAGGTGAATACATCCACTGTCACGAAATTCAGCTGCCAAGGTGGTGAATTCATGTTTTGGAATGCGTATTGCAGATCAAGGATTGGTAGTCACTGATGATCTCCCCAGAATCAGGTTGATGTTGAGTCGTCATGTTCTAGGGCAAAGATGACTCATCCAAACCACGTTGCCGATGACTAGTTAGTTAGAGCTGAGTCGTACCAACCCGAAAGGAAGCTGCACGGTAACTACTCTGGAAAAGAAAAATTCTATCGTCTTCCTGTGCGAGCCTGGGACAAAACCCGAAATCTGGGAACCATTGCAACCACATCGCTCTCCGAATTGGGAAGTATTTACCGCTAGACTCACCAAAAATGGTAACGTGACACGAGAAGGATGAATATAGGTAGAATAATCGTCTACCTCTTTTACTACTCCGTACTGGTTCTGCTGCTGCTGCTATCACTACCACTGCCGCCTCCTCCTAATGCAGTAATCGACAATTATTGAGATGGAACACTAACACTACTGGGGGGGGGGGTTTTTTGGTGTGTCGTCTTACACCGTCTTACAGGGAAACCGAGGCTGACTGGAAACGAATACTGGAAACGAATACTGCACAACTTGGTAAAGTTTCACATGATGCAATTTCGATGGCACAAAATCTACAATGGTAAACTACAGCAGCGGCCAACCCTGCTCCAAAGCATTCGTGTGCTTGCCAGAGCTATGGACTTGGAATCTTGTGGCCATGGATGCATGTACGGAGCATGTACCTACATGGTGTTTTATGATTGCATTGCTCGTTGCATAAGACGTCATTTAAGCAGAACAGGCAATCAACGGCGTGGACGTCAACTTTCAAGACTCAAGACTCAAGACTCAAGACTCAAGACTCAAGACTCAAGACTCAAGAGAGCCGCGTGCAGTAAGTAGGGCCGTTCGGCTTTGTGTGCTAATCAGGTATTGTATTTATATAAAGCGGCTCCACTCGGGAGCTTTTTGCTGCGGGGAAGTTTGTTGTGATTGAACAAGCACACGCGTCGCCGTTGCGCTTCTCGTGTTCACGCGTCGTGCAATATTACTGGGGCATTTTAGCGCCTGTCAACAGCTTTCTGCAACAGCTGGCTCTCCACATAAGCTTGCAGTGTGCACCATAAACAACGAATTGCCTAGGTAACTCAAATACTAGGAACATGAGTATGCCTCAATAGCTTCCGAGTGCATTTCTACCTCTAGCTTTGTTTTGGGCGTGCTCTTTATGATTGCTATGAAAATCTGCGAGTTCTGCCCCGGGGAGCCGTGACCTGGCCTCTCGAGTCTCAAATCCCTAGGTATGTATAATTAACGAGTCAACCGCTTTGGTTACTTGCGGAAGTAATTTTTGTTTCGTACTTTAGCAGCTGCAAATGGAATACGAAAAACGGAAGACGGCCAGTTGTTCGGCAGTCTCCGTAGGATTTAGTATCCACAATGTCATGTGTCACAAACAAACGTGAAGACTTTAGAGCTTGGGTTGCTAGTTACCTACCATTAATTACCCTACTTGTTCATTGACCTTAGGGTTTACCAATTGACCTTACCAGTTTCTCTTCAAGAAATGTCACAGCTCGATCGCCCATGGATGGTTGTTAGCAATCTTCGCTTCGTTTTTGTCCGCTCAATCACATTGCAGCGGACATGGTCCGCGATCGTTGGCACCTGTCAATCATCGCGGGGATGCCGAGAAACAGCGACTTGAAAGGGAGTCGACGCATCTTGTGTGATTTCTTTTGCTGGAGCAGTGCGGCAGTGCCCAATGCCCAATGCCCATACCGAGTAGAGACTGAGCAATGGGCATTGAATTTGTACTAGGAAGGTATTTATTGTAGCCTGTAGGGTAGGATGGCATGGGTCGAGATTCGAGAATGAGATTAGAGAGACATGGCCCATAGGGGATGGTCTCTTTCAGGTGTCATTGTCCCGTGCTGCAAGGGCACCACCTTTCACTCGAGCCAGTGCTCGAGGGGTATGGCTGAGCCGGTACTTGGCAGCCAGTCGTACGTGCTGACCACGGCTGTGAAGCTGTCGCACGCAGCACTTCTGGCTCGCTACAGATGCCATTTTCTTCAATCGAATGCGTTGCAACATGACGGGGTGCCGCAATGAGAGCAGCAGGGATCTCAGGACCACTGGCAGAGCCTGAAGCAGCCGCTCGCGATAGAGTTTTGGCACGGACACAAGCAGGTCAAGGCGGACGAACCTCTCAGGAGCGGGAGCAAGGCTGACCCTGGCTACCGCCAGGCGTTGCAGATTTTCTCATTGGCCACACGGAAGAATTCACGACGCCTCAGTGGACGGCTAGTGTGGGTTTTGCAGCTGCAGCCTCAGCAAGTGTAGGCTGTAGGTACGGAGGTGCTTACCAGTTCAAATGACTTC
>SSBG01000124.1:0-11077 GCA_028220655.1 Shiraia bambusicola | reverse complement strand
CGTGCGCGGGGATGGTGCCTCGGGTGTAACTGTAGTGGGCGGCTTGCGCAACCGTATTGGTTACTAAGCGCGGGGCTCTTTAGCGTGCTCGTACAAGCGGCTAATGGTGTGTTTAATCTATAGTTACGTGCAAGGGTCTGCTTAAGGATTTAGATAAAGTTAATTAGATTTAAAAAGTAACTGTAGATGCTCTTCTAATGTAGTAGAACAGCGCGTAGAAATACTAATTCTATACGGGCCCTACGTGCCCTACGTAATTTATATATAATTATGTAATCCTATTAATATTAGAATATTTACTATTTAGACGCGCGTATAGAGGAACTATAATAAGTCCTATCTTATTATCTATACTGCAGCCACGGAGGATACACCTAAGAACTAGAGTAAAATTAATATTACTTAGAATAAATGCTTGCGCAGAGTACTTAGGGTATATAAGCAAACCCCTATAGTACTACTAGAGAAGGAAAGTAGCACCCCCCTAATTAACCTATATATAGCGTTAATAGCTAAGTAGAGAGCTAGAGTAATAGTAGAGCACTAAGTAATAAAGGACATTAAAGTAGCCCTTAAGGTAATTTAGGCGTTAGCTAATAAGAGGAAAAGAAAGTAGCGTAAAAGGACTAACTACCTAAGACTAAAACTCCTAATTAAAGGAATCTAAGTAAGAAATACTAACTAACTAGTACCTAGGAACTAACTAGGACTAGTAAAAGGAAATAAGAAAAAAAAGAAGGTAAAGAATAGACTTATAGACAGATTCTAGAAAATATAAAACTATAGGTAGAAAGAGGCGGCTAAGAAACCTTAATATAGAGTAGTAGCTTAGTTATAATAAGAGATTAATTAGCTAGCGCTATATAATAAGGTCCTAAAGCATATAGTAATAGCTATATTCCTGCTCTAGACGGAGGTATTAGGACTTAACGCTTAGCTAGTAAGGATAGAAGTCCCTAGAATTAACCTAAAGTACTTATATAGAAGATAGAGGTAAATGCTATAATATATATTAGCCTTCTACCTAGACTATATATAACTAAGAATAAAATTACTCTAGGAAATAGGGACTATAGACCTATAAACCCTACTCTAGAACCCTTATAAAGCAGCAGCTGCTAGTAGATAGCTACTAAATATAAGACTACTTAAACAGTTTAGGGTAGTAATAGAAATAGAGGATATATATATAGAGGATTAGGTCCCTATAAAAGTAGCCTATTTACAGTAAACCTCTGCGCCTATATCCCCTTCCTCCCTTAAGAAGGCAGCGCTAATAGAGAAGGTTAAAGATAAAATATAAAAATATAAGGAAAAGAAGAGATAGAGTAGGGTTATTTATTTTATTGTAATAGTATTACCTTATAGCAAGAGTTTTACCTACTATAACTAGATAAAGCTAGTGTTTATAGCCTATTTAGGACTAGGTAGCACTATAAATTAAATCTTATTATTATTATTATCTATACCTTATAGCCTTTTTTATAGTATAATACATAGCTAGCCTTTTTATTCTTAGTTATCTTATAATTCTTAGTTTAGTAGTTACTTATATAGTGCCTATATTTCTTAATTTTTATATTATAGACAGACTAGCTATAACTATCTCTATTTCTAGTACTTAAAGTATTATATATTACTAAGGGTTATATTCTATAGTTATACTAGGTGCTATTCTACCTCTATAAAGAGTTTTTTCTTTACTAAGGTCTTCTACGCCTTCTTTATAGTAATACTTACTATTATAAAACTACTCTTTTACGTTTTACGCTTCTTAGCTAGTTATTTATCTAAGTATAGCTAGTTAACCTAGTTAAGTATAAGGCCTTTATTACTTTAGGCTAGTTATCTTTTATATCTATACCTTATTTACCTTACTCTTTTTATTAGTAATTTCTATATATATAGAGATCCCTAATATTAGTACTAGATATAGTTAGTAGATAAGTCTTATTTCTTCTATTTCTTTTATTTTACTATTAAGGATCTAGTCTCTTTTTAAGTTATCTAGGACTAGGACTAATACTTTATTTCTATTCTTTAAGTACTAGTATAATGCCTTAGTATCTAGTATTACTACCTAAATTTTTTAAAGTCTTTTCTTTAATATTTCTCTCTTATTCTATTATCTCTTAATTTATAGTTCTACTTAGGTAGAGGGTAGCTATAGTTCTCTAGTAGTAACCTAGCTCTATAAGGTTACACTTCTACTTATTATTATTCTAGTTACTTTAGTTACTATTTATAGTAGTTTAGCCTTAATAGCCTTAAGTCTGTTTAGGATAGTAGCTATTATTCTATTATTATTCTTTATACCTATTCTCTCTTATTCTTAGTTAAGCTAGCTAAGAATTATGTTTATTATTATAAAGATTATAATAACTTCTATATTCCTCTTAGCTACTTTTATCCTCTTTCTTCCTATTTCTATTAGTTTCTTTATTATAAAACTAATATTCCCTTTCCCTCTTTTATTATCCTTTTTCTTATTTGTCTATTTTCTACTCCTTAAAAGAAGTAGTATTTACTACTATTACTAGTAGTTAAGCTTAATACGTCTTTAGAGACGCGTTTATAAAGAAGACCCTTTATAACCTACTTAGTACTATTAATACTATATTTAGCTAAAGAGCTCTTTTATTTTGCGTAGTACTTATTTTAATAAGTTTATTTTAATAGAATATATCTATCTAAGCTTAATAAATATAATTTCTCTAGTATATATTATATATATATATATTATAATAATAATAAGGCCTTCAATAAGAATAGTAGGCTCTGTAATTTACTATAAGTAGAATATTATACTAATTTATTCTCTAAGGAATATTAGCTAGGTAATACAGAACCTTATAATAGAATATACTAGTATAATAACCTTTTTAAATTACTACCTCTTATAATATGTTATAGTAGATATATAAGCTATTATATAAGGTACTTAGTTTTAGGAGTTACTAATATAAGTAGCTTATACCTTAAGTTACTTAATTAATTATTATTGCTTATAACAGCTTATATAAGAATAATCTACGTTAGTAAATAATTACCCTAGTATTTATGCCTTACTTAATTAGTAAGAGTAATTTAAATAAACTTATAAGAACCTAATAAAGTATCTAAAATTTAAAGACCTTAACTATAGAATAACTTAGGAGAGGTAGTATTAGCAGTATACCCTTCTTAAGAATATTAAAAAATAGTAGAAGTATAAATAGCTTATATATAATGTTAAGTAGTAGCTTAATAGCCTCTAAGTTAAAGATAATATAGAAGCGGTTTATAACGCTATATCTAAGGCGTAAATAGAACTAGTTAACTTAGTTATATTATAACCTAAAACTACTATAGATAAAGAGATATATAGGTGTAATAATGCTATTACTACTATTACCTAGTATTATAAGATTAAGGAAGGGAGAATACGCTACTTTTAACCTCTAAACTTAAGTATCTTTAGCGCGCCTTTATATAAGGTTAAAGATATTTATTAGATAGATTCTAATAAAGAAGCTCTTAAAGCTACTAAAGTGTTTATATATAGTAAAACTAGACTAAGAATATATTTTACTTACTTAGGAAATAAGAATTTATTAGCTAAAATACGTATATACTTATTTTATACCCTAGGTAATCTTAGTAAATACTTTAAGAAAAGGCACCTAATAAACCTAAGATAAGAGAAGTGCATTAAATACAACCTTTATAAGATTAAATTAAAGAATAAGATATACTAGTAATAATATACTTATAATATCTATAGTATAGTTTTATAATATATAAACTTAGAACTATCTATAGATATAAAGCGCTTATATTACTCTGAGTATTTAACTAGCTAATAATATCCTATATAACTAATTATAGATATAGTATTCTAATATATATAATTAGTTATACCTTAAGACTAGTATAAATAATAAGAAAGGGTTCCTTACTAATAGATAATATATAAAGACTTTCTACTAATACTAAATACGTGTTAGTATAAATACTAGTCTTAAAACTAATAATAGTTTATAATAAGGATAGTCTTAGGGCTAATAATAAATAATATCTAAATTAGAAATATGCTTCTAGGATAAAACTAGTCCTAGAACAGCCTTTAAATTATCTAGGCTATACTATAGACTATACTTTAACTAGATTAGATTCTAAAAATAATTATACCTCTATACGCCCTCCTTTATAAAATATATTATTTAAACTTAGTACTATTTAAGCTATTAGTAATAGCTGTATTTATAAGGTTACCTACTACGTTATAAGACGTATAATATAGTAAAATGCTTTTATATTATAAGCTTAAAATATCTCTCTATTATTAAGGAATTAACTTTTATATATTACTATATAAATCTATAGCATCTATAATTTATTATAAAGATAGTTATAGTGTTATTAATACTATTAATTATTTTATTAATAGCGTTTAAGCTCTGTCTATCCTTTAACCCTACTTCTAAGGTCTTAAGATACTTAATTAATACTTTAGTATACAAGAATACCTATAATTATAAAGATTTGTTTTTTAGTGCCTTATATTAAGGAGCTACTATATAGGTAATATCTCTTCTACTTACTAAAAAACTCTTATTACTAAAAAAAAGATTCCTATTTAGATAACTTATACTTTTATTCTTTTACTATATAATCCTAACCCTCGTAATATAAATCTTTAGGGAAAGGTCTTTTTTATACTAAATACTTAATTAAAAATACTATATAACTAGTACTTATCTTATTAATTATTTCTATTAATATATTATAAACTATATTTGCTATATAAGATTAGGATTAGGTTATTAATACTAAGGTATTTTAGTCTTAACTATACTTAAAGTAGTATAAGTATAGTATAGATTCTAGAAGCATATACTACTATTAGTAATATAGGTAACCTTCTAAGAAAGATAATACTTAGCTCTAGTAGTACCTTACTATAGAGGAAGAAAAGGCTCTTATTATATTTTTATTTTAAACTATAGCTAATATTTATCTCTTTATAACGGAAATTCTAGTATACTAAAACTAACTAATTAGCTTATAATTTTTGCTTACTTTTACCTAATTATTATAAGCTAATTAGTTAGTTTTAGTATACTAGGATTTCTATTATAAAGGGATAGTTAGATATTATATATCTATTATAATAGCAGTAATAGTAATTATAAAATATAATATAAATATATAATACTTTTCTACTGCTATTTAAGCGCTGCCTATTATATACGTAGAGCTTAAGAGAGTAAGATAAGAGTAAGTACTAAATACTTTTATAAAGAGTTTAGTAAATTAATTACTACTTAGTAGAACTATAAAGACTAGCCTTAAGATAATCTATTAGTATTATATATTAAATATCTAAAATTCTTTACTTTGTGTCTATAATTTACGGCTTTTTATACTCTTAAGTTAAACTATTAAAAGCCTAAGGTACTGCTAGCATCTCTATTTTAACTTTAAAGTTCTATCCTTATAAACGTAGATAGACTTAATTTAAGATCTATTAGTATCTAATAACTATATAGAGATTACGTTCTTTAGATTAGAGGGATCTTTATATAACTTATAGAGTTAAGATCTCTTAGAAATATATATTAGATAGTAATATTAATAATAATTATATTCCTATAAAGGAGATATACTTTATATTTACTTAAGTAATATTAGGATTCTATTTTAGCGTAATTAGTTATAAGGTAATCTTATAGGTAAGTATAGTTTAATTATTTTAGTTTCTTTAGTCTTTAGTATATTATTAATAGGCGATTACTAACTAGCTTAAAGGTCCTTAAGTTTAACCTTACTAATATATTTAATAAGTTTTATAGTAGTAGCTTAAAAAGATATAGTATAAAAGAGATTTAGTATAAGAAAGTAATATAGGCTAAGATTAGTTTAGAAAGATTAATAAGATACTAGTAAATTAAAGAAGATATAATCTACTTATAAGAATCCTAAAGCTATCTTTATATCTCTAATTATTATATCCTTTAGTTAGCTTTATATAGTAAAGGTGTTCTATATACCTAATTAGTATTAAAATAGAACTTATTATATAGGTAAGTTTTAAATTAGAGCCTTATCTATATAATAAATAGCTAGTATAATATCTAATATTAAAATAAGCGCCTAAGTAATAAATAGGCTAGTTAAAAGCGTTAGATTAATTAAGGCTTTTAGATTATTTATGCTGCAGAGAGCTACGCTATAGAAAGAAATACTATAAAAAATCCTAGCGGCTATAGCATGCTGTAAATAGCTAAACTAACCCTAATTAGGTATAGTTAACTTTATTAATAAGATAAAAGAGTAAATTAGCGTACCTACCTTATATAGTTAGCATCTAGCAGTATAATTAACTTAAGCTATCTTTGCTATAATATCTGCCTTATAAACCTTAATAAATATAATCGATAGTACAGCCTAAGGCTACTATTGCTTATCGTGTTTAAGATGCTACCTAGACAATATATTAGCTAAATACTATACTAAAATTCTAATTACCTACTCTATATAGCAAAAGCAGTACTAACTAGGCATGTAGCTTGCTGCTAGGCTTAATAGGACGCCTAGGCCGAATCGGGCGTCTAAGTACGGGATAGGTGTGTTAAATCAGGTACCCCGCTAAGACGCTAGTGGCAGTTACTTCCCGCGCGCCTATTGAAATCCCGTCCTTTGTCCAGGACTTTTCAACTCCCTTACTTCTATTCCTCATCCAAATTGCTATGCTCCATCATTTGCATACGTAGGCGCTTTCAGATGGCTTCCATTCTTCGAAGAGCTCGTAATTTTCTAAGATCTCCAGCACCACCTTGGAAATTTCCAACCACTGGCTTTCCGATTCTTGACAATGGCTTAGTGGTCGAGGAGGAGCGAGAGTCATTGTACTCCCCGACAACATTCTACCCGGAAAAAATTGGTGAGGTCTTGAACACAAGGTACCAGATCGTGGGTAAGTTGGGTTACGGAGGCTATTCTACAGTATGGCTATGCCGCGACCTTGCGTGAGTCTCCATCCCAGCCCATGTTGATTTTAGCTAACTTCAGTCAGGAACCATGACTATGTTGTCTTGAAACTTTGTCGCAGTGACGCGCCTAATATTAAGAGGGAAATTGATATATACCGGCGGCTTGACAACGTCAGAGCGAAACATGCCGGTGCCACGCTAGTCCGAAGGATGCTCGACAACTTCGAGCTCCGAAAACATGGACACCACTTCCTGTGCATCATCCACAAGCCCTTAGGGATGAGTTTAGCCAAGCTCAGAAGCAGGGTTTCAGGGATGAAGCTTCCAGAGAATATCTTAAAGCTCACACTAATACATATTCTCATTGGCTTGGAGTTCCTCCACACTCATGCCAAAATTATTCATTGCGGTAAGCGTAGTTTTCGTAAACATAGCTCCTAACTAACTTCTAAAGACCTTCAGGAGAAAAATATTCTCCTTGGCATAGAAAATAAATCTATTCTCGATGAGTTTGCGAAACACGAGCTGGAATATCCAACGCCGCGAAAGATTGATGGTGCCCGCGTCGTGTACGAGTCAAGGGATCTCGACAATACCACAAATCCAGGGCGCCCTGTTCTTACGGATTTCGGAGAGGCTCGACTAAGGGAAGGTTCTCATACTGGCCTTATTCAACCAACTCAGTACAGAGCCCCAGAGGTTCTCCTTGGGCTGCCATGGGACCATAAGGTGGATATTTGGAATGTTGGAGCAATGGTCAGCGTTACTTCTTCTCTTACTCGGAACCCCTTACTGATATGCGTAGATATGGGACTTATTCGAGGGCCGCAATATGTTCAATGCCAGGAATCCGAAAGGCGAAGTGTCGATAGAACACCAGTTGGCACACATTGTCGCGCTGCTTGGCCCTCCCCCAGTCGATCTGATTCGAAAGGGCGATATCGCACCGAAGTACTTTAACCTAGACGGTGAGCATCTCAGTTCTGTAGCACCCAATGGACTTGACTGACTCATTGGAAGGGTCTTGGAAGGGAACGGTGAAAATACCCGAGGACAGCCTTGAAGAATCCGAGCGCAATCTAGAAGGTGAGAATAAAGCCTTGTTCCTGGCTTTTCTGAGGAAGATGATGAAGTGGAGGCCGGATGAGAGGAGTGGAGCCAAGGAGCTACTGGCAGATACTTGGCTTCGGGACGGAGACCAGTTTGCAGATCAATAATTGCAACTAAGCTCAACTGAAGTGACTCACATCTCTATGGCATGGTATTGACATTCTAGGCTAGCTATTCTGACGCTTCGTACGCAATTGTTTACAGAACTGATCGATTGAAAACCGCATCCTGATCGCCTTGAAACCTCCACACGGCTTCGAGCTCTTCGATGCGCAGAGTTCTTGCTAGGTGCTGTATCTCCTTGGTGATCTTCAGCTTAAGAGACCGGCTGCATTGGTGCCACTAAAAAGAAACTGAATTTCTTTTGGGAGGCAAAAGATTTTTAATTTAAAAGGTCTAGGGCGCTATCCCCTAAGTTAATAATAGTTATAACTATGCTCTAAAGATATCTCTATTAGCAATAAAACTTAGCACATAAATATAAAGTAGTAGTGCGGCTAGAAAATTAGATAAGTATTAGCATTAATATAGACTTAAGGCTTGTTAGGACTGCGGTTATCTTAGGAGCTCTTATCTCCTAGGAACTTTCTATTTAATATTAGTATTCTTTTCCCCCTAGAGCTAGATTAGGGCCTATATTTAGACCCTCTTTATACTGCTTAGGAAGGAAATAAGGTATAAGCTTACTACCTCTTATTAGCTCTATTTATACTTTAAGGCAGGCTTAGGCACAAATTAGATTAATTATACTAGCTTATATTAGTTAATAACGACACATTCTGTCAAAACGAACTCGTTAAAACAAGTACCACGCGAAATAGAAGAGCTCTCTAGCTAAACATGGCACCAATGGTGCCGAGCGGGTTGCGAAGGGCCTCCTTCGCAGACGCGTCTCCGGAGACGCGTCAAGCCCAACCACCAGCAACGGCGGCGAACACCACCCCCCTAGGGAGTGGGAAACAGACAAACGAGAAAAAGGATAACAAGGGAGGGAAAGGGAACATCGGTTCCATGACGAAGGAACTGACGGAAATGGGGAGGAAGGGGATGAAAGCGGCTGAGGGGAACGCAGAAGTCGTTGCAATCTTTGCGACAATGAACGCGATCCTCAGCCAGCTCAACCAAGAATGGGAGAGGATGGAAGGGAACAAGAAGGGCACAAAGGACAATGGCGGAATGATAGCCGCCGTCCTAAACAGACTCGAGGCCATTGAGGCCAAACTGCCACGGATGGCAACCGGAGCGACCGGAACGACGACGAGCGGAAGCGCGACCTCGTGGAGCCAGGTCGCCGCCAGAGGACCACGGCCGCCCTCCGCCCGAGTGGAACTGCGAATCGAGGGACAACGGGATGAGGGAGAAACATCGGAGGAAAGACTTCGAAAAATTCGGGTGGCAATACCAGACGCCAAGGCGTTGTACCAGCACCCGAAGAATAGAAACAAGGTGTCGGTCCTAGTCCCGGACAACTCAAGGAGAGACCAGATCCTTAATGGTGGAATGGGGGAAACAGAAGGAATGAGACTCATCCGCCGACCACATCTGGTGCTGATATCGGGGATCCCCATACACACGGAGATCACCAATAAAAAGAGCGAGGCAAACGAGGCATGGATGCGAAAGGCAGCCCAGAGCAACAAAGGCCTCACACTCAACCGGGTCAACTGGCTATACTCGGACAAACAACTAGCCAAGAAGCGCGAGACGCAGAAGAGCGGTTCCATAATAGCAAGCGTTACCACAGAGGAGGCGCAGGAGACCCTGGTGAAGAAGGGACTCTTCATGGGGGCAGAATGGCACCCGGTACAACTGTGGGACGTGACCCTTAGCGATGCACAGTGCTTTAAGTGCTGGAAATGGGGACACAGCCAGTCCGTCTGTAACGCAAAAATCGAGAAATGCGGGCACTGTGCGGGCAACCACCAAACCAGGGATTGCAAGACAACCAAGGATGAAGAGGCCAGCTGCGCATCATGCCACAAAAAAGGCCACAAGGCATGGATGACAAGACAGTGCCGCAGCTACCAGGAATACAGGGAGCGCAACGACAAGACGCGCCAAGGCTTACACCAAAAAACGATTGAGATCCAAGGAGGAGGCCGCAACTGTACAAGCCCAACACCTAGCTGGGGAGGCTCCACGGCGTACAGCGATGAAGAGTTCACGGTAGTGAATAGGAAAAGGAAGATTGCCCTAGTTGGCAGACTAAGAGGCATAGACGTAGCGGCAAGACAAGCAGGACAAACCTGCCTATCGCCGTTCCGCACAGCTAGAGCAACCCTAGCGGCCACCTAACTAACTTTAGACGATAAAAGGATGGAAATCGTACCAGGGCCCTTAACCTAATGAGTACACTCTATATAATCTAATACAACTGCGGAAATGCAAATAGAAGTATAGCTAGACTATTCCTTGACTTTATTAACCTAAGAAGCTACTAGGTGATTGTACTTTAGGAACCGATAGTAAATATAGTAGGATATATATACTGCCTAAGAAACTTCTCTCTATATATAAAAGTTAAATAAGGGAATAGAGTTACGACACTTATATATAGCGTGTTAAGGCAGGACAAATAGGACGTTATAGTAAGCTCTAACTAACTAGTGCAGATTAAGGTAAAGATAGAGAACTAATAGATCTATATAGTAAACGAAAACTAAATTAAGGTATAGTAATAGCTTAAAGCTGCTATTAAGAGGATAGGAGAAGAAGAGGCTATAATTATAAAAGATTTTAACTGCTACTACCTAGAATAGGTAGGTAACATAAGAATAAAAGAGCTAAAAGTAGAATACCTAATTAGGAACCTAAGTATAAGAGGCTTAGTAAACCTAAACAAACTAGGGATACCTACGTAGAGATAAGGTAAACTAGAAGTAGTAATTAACCTAGGGTTTACTATATAAGGGACGGCTAATAGAATTATTATATACTACTTTAGGGAAGAATAGGCCTTTATAAAGGACTATATTCTAATTAAAATCTTAATT
>SSBG01000121.1:0-11287 GCA_028220655.1 Shiraia bambusicola | reverse complement strand
CACCTTCCCCCTATACTACCCCCATGCTTGCGATGATCCTAATATCGGTTGGATGAGGCTCCTATTAGAGCTCTTGTATGGGCGCGTGCGCATAGGTGATCTGTGTGAGGATTGTGGCTGACTGTACTCAAGCTCGAACGCCGAGGAACGGACACTAACTATAACTTAAAGTATAAGCCCCTTAGGCTTAAGGTAAAAGACTAGGTTACCCTCTACTATTACTATAGTTATTAAACTCTAGAATACCTAAATAAGAAGGTTAATTTCTAGAGATCTAGCTTACTCCTACTAGGAATAAGTCTAAATTACTAGCTTTTCTAGAGAATAAGTTACCTACTCTTATTAGCTAAGTTATATAATAATAACTTCTAGTAGTAAAAACGCTATTCTAATAGGTTTGCGCGTTAGAGCTATAATATATTTTTTTATATTTTTTTATTTTTTTAGAGTAGTTATAGGCCTTAAATATAGGGTATAAGCCTTAAATATAACTAGGTTAAGTTAGATAAATAATAACTATAATATAAAAATCTTTTTAGCTAAATAAGACCTCTTCTATAATACCTATAATAAGCGTTAAGACTAATAATCTACTTAAATTAAATTACTTACTAAATTCTAAACCCTATACCTAATAGCTCTAGCTACTTTATTCTAAGTAAGCTAAACCTTAGCTAGGTTGCTTTTATAGGCCCCTCTACTAGTATATATATTTTTTCATTATAGTTCTAATACCTTTTATTTTAACGCTACTAGTGTTTAGTTAAATAATAGACTAATCTAAGTATAAGGTTATTAGCCTTCTTACCTATAAGTAGAGATCTCTATTAGAGTTTAGTAAGATATTTAATACCTTTTATTTTAATACTACTAGTGTTTAGTTAAATAGCGGACTAATCTAAGTATAGGGTTATTAGCCTCTCTACCTATAAGTAGGTTTCTCTGCTATAATTTAGTAAGATATTTAATACTTTTTATTTTAATACTACTAGTATTTAGTTAAGTAGTAGATAGTCTAAGTTTTAATAAGTAGTAAACTATTAGAGTTTTAAGTTCTTAGGCTCCTTACTATATAGTCTCTACTATAGTCTAGTAAGATAGTATTAATTTTAGGTTATTAGTGCCTTTATTTCTATTAAAGAGTAGAGAGAGGCAGCTTATTATATAACTCCTTCTCTACTTCTTTTTAGGCTCTTAGTATACTAGGGCCTATATAAGAAGTAAAGGCTACCCTATATAGCTAGTTAAAGAATATACTAGATGCTATATACTTACCTATATTCTCTACAATAAAAACGCTCTATTATTAAAGTAGTCTAGCTATATAAGCATAAGCTAATTATTTATCTAGCTATTAGGGCTTACTTTAAGAACCTATTTATAAGGTAGGTTGTTAAACTAGGTATTAATAAAAACCTTACTTATAAGAATAATAAAGGTAGTATTAGGTAACCTAATATACTAACGCCCTAGATTATAGTAACCTACTTATAGTTACTTAGCTGTATCCTCTTCTTCTTTCCTAATCCTTTTAAGCTTATAATAACTAACTATAATAAAATCTTACCTACTATAAACCTAGTTTTATTAAAGTTATAGATACCTTTGTTTTAGATACCCTACTTTGCCTTTATATTCTTAACTAGCTTAAACTAGCGCTAGATAACTACTAGGTCTTTATAGGCAGCTTACTAGTAATTATATAAATAGCTTTAGTATATTTTAAGCTTAGGAGTGTGCTTAATAAAGTTATTAACTTAGTTCTTACTAATAGGGTTGCTGCTCTACGCTTAAAGGAGTTTATCTATACTAATATAGTAAAGGGTTTAGTTAGTAAGATATTACAGTCGTTATAATAAGTTAGGTATAAAGTCTATAATCTATTATTTCTATAGAGCGCGATAGCTTATTAATATATAAGACTAGGTAGATATATAAACTAGTTTAATATATAAACTAGGTAGTAGACTATAAGCAAGCGCGCATGTTCTATACTAAATAATCTACTATATCTTATACGTAGAGCTTTAAGGGCGCTATACCTTACTTATATTACTTAAGAACTCTTTAGACTATTACCTTCTCTTCTAGTTTTATTAGGCGCTTTAAGTTTAGCTTATAGTTATATTAATTACGCTTTCTAGCGCGTTAATTAGATAAGGTCCTTTAAGGTATATTATAAATAGTAGTAGTACGTCTTTAGCTTAGTACACGATTAGAATTAATATTAAATAAGGTAAGCTATAGGTCTGCTTTAGAATAAGCTAATTAAGTATTATATAGTTAAGATATTACGCGTTTTTATCTTAAGGTTAACATACTAGTAAAGCGTAAGTAACTTACTTAGGTAAGTAACTTACTTATAAACTATATTAACTTTAGTAAAACTAACTTTTAAATAGGGGTTATTAGCTTTATAAAGGTTATTATAGGTTTAAAGAGACGTAATTAGCCTACTCTAGTTTAGCTAGGTAATTATAAGTAGGTAATAGTAATATAGAGTATTTATACTATAAGCTATTCTACCTTACCTTTTATTATCTATAAAGAGCGCGTCTAATAATAAAGTATAATACTTATAAAAGAAAGTAGATTTAGTATAGAGGCACTTTAAAGTATAGAGCTAAAGTATTATAGGTAGCTACTAAGGCAGTATTAGCATCTACTAGGCCGAATAAGAGTTATAGTAAAAGTAATTAAGAAAGAGGTTAATTAGCTTAATACTACTATAGTAACTATAAAGAGACTAGATATAACGCTTAAATATACTAAAAAGATATAAAAAAGACTTCTATATTAGGTATAAGTAATATAAAAAAAGAATCTTATATAAATAGTAATTAATTCTAAGTTTTATAATTATATTTATTTAGGAGACCTTTATATATATATAATATATTCTACTACTAAGATAAACAAACTACTAAGATAGATACTTTTTCTTAGTATTAGGAATACTATGTATAGTAAGTAATACTGCAACAAAGTAATATTCTATTAATTTAGTAAGAAGGAAGAATTAAACTAATGCTTTAGGCCTATAATTAATAAGAATTTAAAAGCGTATAATATGCTGCTATAGCCTTTAGCGTACCTTATTAGCAGCTTACTACTTAGCTTTATAAAATTATATTTTAGCCCTAAGTACTACCTAACTACTAGAAACTTACTTTAACTAAAGAGTAGATAATTATATAATATATTCTTAACCTAGATATAAGAGGATTTACTCTCTAGCTATATAAGGTAGCAGATATAGTAGATAAACTACTAGTAATACGTAGTAGGGAGCTAGTTAGAAAAAATTAGCTTATATAATTTATTACACGTACAGAGGAGCTTAAGATAGCTTTTAATTAAGTAAAAGATTACTAAAGAATCCTTTAACAAGACCTAGTAACTAGTTATTAAGAGGTAGTTTAAGCTTATTTAGGATACTATTATAATATATAGTATTAACCTAGATAATATCTATAACTATCTATTTCTTAGCGTTTAAGCTTAAGTATAGTTAGCTATAATTCTTATATAGATCTCTTATACGTACACGTAATACGCGTATACTTATATAAAAGCTCTAATAAAAGCCTTATCTAACTAATATTAGGATTGCTTATTTTATTATAAGTATAGGAATAGTATAAAGGGAAGGTAGCTAGGACTTAGCTAAAGAAGCTCTCTCCTTAACGCTAAGCTTATATATATAGACTATTAAGCTTCTACCTATAGTTATAGAAGTAAGGCTTTAGATATAATTATAATTAATTTAATGCCTTACGTTATTTTATTTCCTTTTACTCTTCTTACTCTCTTATTAATTTATAGATAGAGTACTCTACTAATAATAACTTTAATAAGACTAGCTTTTAAATAGGTATAATTAGCTTTATAAAGGTAGTTATAGGCTTAAAGAGATATATAAGACCTACCCTTACTTAGCTAGATAATAAAGAGTAGATTATAATTATCTAAAGTATCTACGCTACTAGATATATAGCCCTACTATTTATTATCTATAACTAAAGAATAGTTATATATAACTATATTTCTATATAGTATAAGAAGCAGAATATACTATATAATTAAAAGCTTTAAGTCTCTAAGAATAGATAGATAAATAATTAGCTTAGTCTTAAGTAGCTTTAGGTAGTGCTTAGAGCTAAAATATAATTTTATAAAGCTAAGTAGTAAGCTACTAATAAGGTACGCTAAAGGCTATAGCAGCATATTATACGCTCTTAAATTCTTATTAATTATAGGCCTAAAGCGCAAGTTTAATTCTACCTTCTTACTAAATTAATAAAATATTAGTTACTTTATTATAGTATTGCTTACTATACATAGTGTTCCTAATACTAAGAAAAAGTATTTATCTTAGTAGTTTATCTATCTTAGTAGTAGAATACGTTAGTAATTAATAATATAGTAGATTATAGGTATTTAAATAACTAGCTTTTAATATTTAGTTAATTAAATATTCTTAACGTTGTAGCATATTCCTATAACACTACTACCTCTTTTTTATAGCCTTTAATTTTTTTATTAGTTAGTTATACTTAACTATTAGTTATTATAATAATTTGCCCGTTTTAGATAATAAAATTCAGGTGTTATAGGGGAGTTTGTATATAGTTTAATTTTGGTAATTGCATTAGGCTAATCTTTTGCATTAGGGTGATAGGCCCGTGCTCCGCACGGGCAATTTCGCATGAAATTTTACGAAGTAACCGTTGGGGCCGAGTAATAACTACCTGGTGATGTGCATATCGCTTCCAACATAAGACCCAGTAGTTCTTGGTGGAAAGCTCACTTTGCTGGCAGTCGCTGATCTCCTAGCTAGCCTAAATAAATAGAAGCTACTCATTGCGTGCTTGTTGAGCAGCTTTATCCTCGTTGCCCGGTCAGCTATCGCCACAATCGAAGTTGATTGACGCTGAAGCTTGCTTGAAGTGCTTCCATCTCAGCCCAAGCGATACTACCGCAATGAATGAAGTCGAGGAACTCCGCCGGCAACTCGCCGAAGAACAGCAACGACGCCTGGCAGCCGAGCACCGCGCCGAAACATCACAACCACAGAACCTCGAGCAATACCTCGAGTCGTACCATTCGCTCAGCCTTGCCATCAACGTGATTACTGATCGTTCGCTCACTACTCAAGGCATAGTGACGGATCCGACCGATCGAGTATTCCCTCAAAGAATTATACCATGGGATGCATTTCCCTCTAGACAAGAAGAGATCTGGGAACTGTTGTCCGCCAAGCCAACATTCTCTACAGAACCATCGTTTGCTTCGAAGCATCAAATCGACTTCCTTATGTCCTCCATCGAGCCAATAAGCAGTGAGATGGACCTGCGCAATTTTGAACGCGATACTGTCGAGAACGCCGTTAAGAAGTTGGTCAATTACACGAACGCGGATCCTACGCTACGGGAAAAGCTTGATCTTCAGGGCACTGCGACGTTCCAAAGCCATACGAACCTGGGGAAATCGCATGCCGACATCAGCGAGTCTTTCTCGATAGCCGAGAAAGATCTGCCGCCGACAAGCTCCGCTTCCAGAGCTCACTCACGCCCTCGCTCTCCCCAATCAAAGCCAGACACCAAGCGACGCAGCAACTTGGCCGACCAATTCTGCATATACCGGGCATCAGACGGACGCAATATCCCAATGCTCGCCATTGAATACAAAGCGCCCCATAAGCTCACGCGCGAAGCATGCGCCTCCGGTCTTCAATCCGAGATTCGACCAGAACACGACATCATCAACAAGACCGGTGAGGGTTTCGAGTTTGCCTCCAAGTCGTTGGCTGCCGCATGCATCACTCAACTTTTCTCGTACATGATCGGCAAAGGCATTCAATACGGGTATATTACCACCGGGGAGATCTTCGTATTTCTTCACATACCTGCCGATCCCACCATGGTCTACTACTCGCTGTGCGTCCCCAATATGGATGTGATGGCCGACGACGAGTCCAGACTCCATCGCACTGCTGTCGCGCAGGTGTTCGCCTTCGTGTTGCGTGCCCTGCGTACAGAACCGCCCTCAGCGGCCTGGTATGACGCGGCCGCGGATCTGAGCACATGGGCTGTGGAGTACGACGATGTGCTCAGAAACATTCCAGCGACAGATCGCAAGGATCCGTACGCCTCGCCTTACAAAGCGCAGCGCTGGAAAGGCTTCCAACGATCAGCCATTCTGACTCGTTCTCGCTGCAAGCAAGCCGAGACGAACAGACGGAAAGACTCAGATAGCGACCAGGACCGTGAGGACTTCTCGCCACCTTCGCCGACTGTACAGCGCGTGACCCGATCCAAAGGGAAGGCGTCGATGGCCAATCAGAGTTCAAAGAAAGAATCAGGGCAAGACAAAAACACACGAAAGAAAGCCAGAATCATGGAGCGGCCATACTGTACTGACCGATGCCTACTAGGGCTTGCATATGGAGGCCCACTCGATAGAGCGTGCCCGAATGTGCGTGACCATGGTGCACGACACACTAGCCGGTTGGAATTCCTCCAGCTTACGAGGTGTCAACTTGCCACCGATCGGGACTCAGATGCAGACTGGACTCCCCTCTATGTGTCTGGACGGGTCGGTTCGCTCTTCAAGATCCGTCTAACGTCTCATGGCTACACTTTCGTCGCAAAGGGAGTAGAGGAAGTTGATCTGCCTCGAATGCAGCACGAAAAGAGCATGTACAACCGGCTCCGCAAAGTGCAAGGACAGGCTGTACCTGTATGCCTTGGGGCAATAGAGGCCGTGCTTCCCCTTTACTGCGACGGTGGTGCCTACAAGCATTTGCTGTTTTTGAGCTGGGCAGGACAATGTTTACTTCGATGTGTACAAAAACTTGACTACACTGCAGTAGTCAAGGGTATGAACAATGCTTATGCGTTGCTGCATGACCAGCAAGTGGTCCAGAAAGATGTTGCACTGCGCAACATGCTATATAACGAAGAGAGTGGCAAATTTATGGTGGTGGATCTTGAGCGTGCCGAATTCCATGGTCGCGAACCGCTTAGCTCTCATAACCAAATGCGGAAGGGGAAACGTACAAAAACGATCAAGCCAGTGACTGGAGTATTCATAGCAGAGATGGAAACCTTGCGTGCAGAATTGTTATCGTATCAATAAAACGATCATTTGGGTATAGGATGCAGCAACGGCATCCTATTATCTCAGCGAGCTCAGACGGAAGAGGCTTTGGCAAGGCTATGCTTATTATAGACTAGGCTATATTTTACTATGCTTATTATAGACTAGACTATATTCACTATACTTATTATAGTAAGGCTTTAAGCATATACTATTTTTAAGCTAGTTAGTTAATTAAAATACTATAACTATTAACTAACTAGTAGAGTTACTAAATTAGATATAGAAATAGGAGTCTAATCCTAGAGACGGCCTATTATAAGAAAATATAAAGTTACGCTAGAATAGCGCTAATTAACGCTAGCGTTGCTAAGTAAGCTTTTTAGCTAATTATAAGTTACTAGATTAGACCTAGTTATATTACTAAAGGTTATACTTCTCTAGTCCTAGTCTATACTAAGGTAGGTTAAGTATTACTAAAGGTTATACTTTTCTAGTTCTAGTCTATACTAAGTGTTACGGTTCCTCTATACGCGCGTCTAAATAGTAAATATTCTAACGTTAATAGGATTACGTAATTATATATAAATTACGTAGGGCACGTAGAGCCTATATAGAATTAGTATTTCTACGCGCTATTCTACTACGTTAGAAGAGCATCTATAGTTACTTTTTAAATCTAATTAACTTTATCTAAATCCTTAAGCAGACCCTTGTACTAAGGTAGGTTAAGTTAGGTATTATACCTTAAGTAAGTTATCTAGTAATATAAGGTATATTAGAAAAGAATATAAGTAATAATCTAATTTTATTAGATAGAATAACTAGTTATAACTAATCTAGATAAGAGATAAACTATTTAAAGTTAACTATAATAAGCGTAATAAGGAGATCTATTCTATCTTTATACTCTTATCTTCTAAGTTCTACTATTAACTACTACTATTACTATTATCCTAGATAGTAGTAATATTTCTAATAGCTACTATCTCTACTATTACTACTATCCTAGATAGTAATAATATTTTTAATAGCTACTATTACTAATACTACTATTACTACTATTACTACTATCTCTACTATTACTACTATCCTAGATAGTAGTAATATCTCTAATAGCTACTAGTTATCCTATTACTACTATTACTACTATTACTACTATCTTTACTATCCCTACTATTCTAAATAGTAGTAATATCTCTAATAGCTACTATCTCTACTATTACTACTATTTTAGATAACTAGTCCCTCTATAATAGGAACAAGTTTAGCTAGACTTCTAGTACTTATATAGAGCTTACTAGTTTAGCCTCTTTATCTTTAATTCTTACTATAGAGGTTAGGTCTTCTATTAGCCTTCTCTTCTTAGTAAAGTAGAGTAGCTAATACTTATTAAGTGCGAATTTAGCTCTAAATCTCTTTAACTAGGCTATATAATAGTTAGTTATATACGTTTATAAGTTACTTATAGTTTTCTGTAGCTAATTAGCCCTATATTATTAAGGTTATATTATCTATAAATCTAAATCTAATTAGGTTATCTTTTTCTTCTTATAATTATTCTAGTAGTTTAGTAATAAAAAAAAGAAATAGTACTAGAGATAGTATTAATCCTTAGAGAATCCTTATCTTTATCTTTATCTAATTACTTTTATAATTATTAAAGTATATTTTTATCTTATAGTCTATAAGGAATAACTATATATATTATATAACCTATTCTAGAAAGCCTTTCTTCCTTAGAACCTATAGTAGTCTTTTATAGAAGATATTATTAAAAGCTTCTATAATATCTAGGCTAAGTACTAATACTACTAGTTTCTTTACTACCTATGCTATTTAAATGCTTTTTATAAGGAGTTCTAGGGCTAAGAGTATAAATCTATTCTTTCTTACTCTTATCTAGTTCTATAGTATAAGGACTCTATTTTCTATTTTATCTATAATCCTCTTTATAATAATGTTTTCTATAATCTTAGCTATAGTATTTTCTAGCGCGATAGGCCTATAACTGCTTAGGAAGAAGTAGTCTTTCTTTTTTTTCTTTTTAAGCGTAATTATATAGGACTCCTTTATATTTACTAGAATAACCCTAGTCTAGAGTATATTAGTAATTACTTCTATAAGGTCGTCCTATACTAGGTTAATAGTTTTTTTTAAGCTTTATTTAGTATCCTATCTAGACCTAGGGCCTTATTATTTAGAAGATTCTTTATAGTCTCTATAATCTCCCTTAGGTTAACCGTCTAGTCTATTTTAAATTATATAAATATATCTTAGTTACTAATATCTAATATATCTACTACTCTACTATATAGGAAGAACTTATTTACTAGGATTTTAGCTTTATGTATATTATTAGGTGCTAGGTTATCCTTCTCTCTTACTTAGAATAGTAAGAGCTTTATTATTATATTATTAGCTTTCCTACTCTATTTAGATAGCCTCTAGAGTCCCTTATTCGCCTCTTAGGCTTTATTTATAGTATCTTTTATAAGGCTTTATATAGCTTTTTACTACACTATTCTTCTATTAGATTATAGTTTATATTTTAGCCTATTTTTTAGGCGCTTTTATTCTGCGTCTTATATTAGGTTGCTTATAGTCTAGTATTTCCTTTATACCCTTTTAGCTCCTACTAGAAGCTCTACTACTTTAGGCAACTATTCTAGTTAGGCTCTATTACTTAGTTATAAGACTAGGTAGTATAATTCTAAAGCTCTTTATAAGGTAGCTAGTATTTAGTCTATATTCTATAGTTTTAGTATCTTTTATTATTCTTCTAGTATTAACTCCTAGATCTTTTCCTAGTTAGCTTTTTTAATAGCGTATTTTCTTCCTTTTTATTTACTTAGCGGTGCTATATTAATTAAGATTTTAATTAGGATATAGTTAGTCCTTTATAAGAGCTTATTCTTCCCTAAAGCAGTATATAATAATTCTATTAGCTATCTCTTATATAGTAAACCTTAGGTTAATTACTACTTTTAGTTTACCTTATCTCTACGTAAGTCTCCTTAGTTTATTTAGGTTTACTAAGCCTCTTATACTTAGGTTTCTAATTAGGTATTTTACTTTTAGCTCTCTTATTCTTATATTACCTACTTATTCTAGGTAGTAGTAGTTAAAATCTTCTATAACTATAACTAGCCTCTTCTTCTCTTATCCTCTTAATAGTAGCTTTAAGCTATTACTATACCTTAATTTAGTTTTATGTAGCTAGTCTTAGTAGATTATATATATTTACTATATAGATTTATTAGTTCTTTATCTTTACCTTAATCTATACTAGTTAGTTAGAGCTTACTATAATATCTTATTTATTTTACCTTAATACGCTATATATAGTTAAGTATTATAACTTTATTCCCTTATTTAAATTTTATAGTTATATAAAGAGAAGTTTCTTAGGTAGTATATATATTCTACTATATTTATTATTAGTTTCTAAAGTGTAGAGTTAAGGAATAGTTTAGCTATACTTCTATTTATATTTCTATAGTTATATTAGATTATATAAAGTATACTTATTAGGTTAAGGGCCTTAGTATAATATCTATTCTTTTATTACCTAAAGTTAGTTAGGTAGCTACTAGAATTACTCTAGCTATATAAAATAGTAATAGGTAGATTTATTCTATTTATTTTACTACTATATTTATACCCTTTAGTCTACTAACTAAAGTAATCTTTCTTTTTTTATTTACTACTATAAACTTATTATTACTATACGCTGTAGAGCCTTCTTAGCTAGGTATTAGGCTTATATAATTATAGCCTCCTCCTTAGATCTTAATTATTTTTTAGTATAGTTAAGCCTTAGTATATCTTATTATTATACTTTTTATATTTCTAGTAGCTATAGTACTATCTTATTATCTATACCTTATAACTAGCCTTTTTTATAGTATAATACGTAGCTAGCCTCTTTATTCTTTATTATCTTATAGTCTCTAGTTTAGTAGTTACCTATATAGTGCTTATATTTTTTAATTTTTATATTATAGACAGACTAGCTATATCTCTATTTCTAGTACTTAAAGTACTATATATTACTAAGGGTTACGTTTTATAGTTATACTAGGTACTATTCTACTTTTATAAAAAGTCTTTTCTTTTCTAAAGTCTTCTATGCCTTCTTTATAGTAACGCTTACTATTATAGAACTACTCTTTTATATCTTATA